>JAJKFI010020329.1:0-18415 GCA_029204185.1 Lerista edwardsae | reverse complement strand
TGTGTGTGTGTGTGTGTGTGTGTGTGTGTGTGTGTGTGTGTGTGTGTAAGTAATTTTACAGGAGACTGGATAAGGAAGAGAAAATCACTTGGAATTGGCTCTCTGCCACCCTGATTTGTGAAAGAGAGGTTTTAGATTCAATACATTCGTATGCACTCCAGTTATTTATATTTGTGATTTATACATACAGCACTTTGTATGTGCTCAGAGGCAACCGAAGACAGGATTTCTCTCTCTCTCACACACATGGGTGCTTCTGGCTCTGGGGATTAGCATTGCAGAGGAAAAGTGCAAATAGCAGGCTTCACATTGCACTGTGAGAGTCACGACGTGTTGTGCTTGCCCCTTCTTTTATGATGGTCCTTCTTGCTGGACTGGGGTCCTTCAAGCACACTGGAGTCGGCGGTGCCTTTAAGCCGCAGTGCTCTTTCTTTGGGGATCTGGTCTTGTGTGGAGGTCTGTAGGGCAAAGTCTGCAGGGCCAGCAGGCTGGGTCCAAATCCCACCTGGGGACAGGTACCCGGAAGAACTGCGAGCCTGAATGGAAGGTCTTTTGGTGTTGGCTTTGCAGCTGAAAGACGGTCCTTAATAGCTGTCTCGCTGGGCTGACGATGAGGTATTGATTGGTCCTGACCAGCCAGGAAATTAAAAAAAGAGCAGGGAGAGGGCGATTCATCCTTGTCAGCCGAAAGTGTGACGCACGACTCCTCGGTTCTCGGAGGAATCGTGCGGCTCCCTGGTCACAGTCCACTGCCTTGGAGCTGGTGCACATGAGCCTTAGGTGGCGGATGGAGAACATTCCTCAGGCTCTCCAGGTACAAGGCAGGAAGCCCCAGGGAAGGGGGAAGGGGGAGAGGGGAAGGGCCTCATCCAACCCCCTCTGGCTGGAGTGACCCAAGACTACAAGACTGGAAACTGCTGTGTCACTGGGGACAAGTACCTGCTTCTTTTCCCCAGGGTGGTTTTGTGGCTGCATTTGATTTTGCCAAGTGTGTTTTAAATTTAATTGACAGTCCGTGAGTTTGCATGTGGAAGAGGAACACCTGCCAATTCGCTTACCTGCGAGGGGCAGAAGGGCTCCTTTCCTCGTTACCTGCACCTCGGTCCTTGTTCTCCACTAGGCCGAGACCTTCAGAGTGGCACCTGCGACCAGGGCTGACCCCTTTGGAGAAGCATCCTCCGGCCACGTTTAAGGGGTCCCTGCTGGTCGCAGGTGCCGTTCCAAAGGTCCCTGCAGCCTCTGGAAGGGCTCTGCAGCATTCTCAGGTCTGTGGGCCCTGCCTGCTGCCCTCTGCTGGCTCCCTCTCTTCTGGAGACCTCCCTCCCAGGCTTCTTCCAAACTTCGCATTTGAAGGTGGAGAAATTCTGGGCGGTGGGAGGGTCTCCGGGGGGCATCTTGACTTGGGTCTGAACAGCCCAGCTGCGGCTGCAAAAATGAGGTTCTTTCACCGGGGGGGGGATTTTTGGCCTGCATTTCCCCATGTTGCAATCCTGCTTGTAACCGAGTCAGAAATGTTGTTTCTCTCCCTCGCCCCCGACAGGTTCCCCACTGCTGATGGCTGCCACGTGGAACGGTTTTTTCTTCCTAGCAACCATCTGCCAAGAGATGGAATCATCCAAGCCAGCATCTCCATCCTGTGCAGGTTTGTTCACAAGTAAGTCTCTTCGAGTTTCATTCCAGGGCCCCCTTGCTTGGGTGCCTGGTTTTATTCACAGCAACCGTTTTGTTGCAGTGCAGACCCAGGTTCTCATCTCTGCTGAGCCCCAGAGTTCTTCGGGGGGTGGTCCCTTGGGCCAAACTATATGTACCCAGCAGCGTCATGCAGCCGGAACGCTGGGCGGGAGGAACGGGTGAGCGGCAGCCCGCCCGTTGCATTCCGGTCCGTTTCGCAGTCTTCCTGGGGAAGACGGTGAAACGGACCGGAACGCAATGGGCAGGCTGCCGCTCACCCGTTCCTCCCGCCCAGCGTTCCGGCTGCATGACGCCGCTGTATGTACCCAACCCAACTCTGCCTTCCATTTCTCCTGGCTAAGCTGCCGAAGGACCCGTTTCTGAACAAATCACCAATCTGGGTTTTGCTTTGTTTTTAAAAAAGTACATCTTAATAGAAATCAGTTTATTCAGTGCATGGTTGTATACAACAAATAATAAACATCTCCTTCGTACAAAGCGGCAGGAGACGGCTCTCGCCGAGACCAGGCCGGCTTGCGTACATTTCTGCAACAGTTGCCAACACTCAGCAATGCACAAAGTCTTAACAGGTCATGCAACTCTTAAGCCAATTTTCCAACTTTCTCCCATGCAACGGATAGGATGAAAACTAAATAAAAGATTCAATTGTAATTTTTTTTTTGCTTTAAAAACAAACGAAAAACAAAAGAGGGGGGGCAATCAAAGTCCTCCTGTGGGCAGAGAGTGGGGGCAGGGGGGAGCATGTAGGAATGTATCGTAGGTCTCCTTTCTCTAGCCACTATGTAGCGCATGTCCCAGAATTCCAAGCTTACCTGTGTGGCACAGCAACAATCACAGCAGGGCCTCTCCAGCCCACCTAACTATCCTGGGCTTTGCTCCTCCCCCAAGGCAGGTTTACGATACTTTGTACTGACTGCCCCCCCCCGGCATCCTACTCTAAGCAGGCAGGTGGTGCCCCCCCATCTCTGTTCAACAGCCTGTATGTAGGTGTGTATGCATGTCATAATGCTTCCTTCAACCCAAGTTTCAGGTAGCCAGTATGACTGAAAGGAGTATTTTTTTTTTACAAATAATGTTTTTTCTTATATAAAAAATGGTTTTAAGTCACCTTAATTCCACAGTTTCTGTCCTTTAGAAAAGAAGCCACAACAACAGGTTTTTTTTTTCCTGACAATGATACACAAAAATGTTATTAAGGGGGGGGACAGAAGGCGAAAAGAAAAGTAAAATCTACATGGGGAGGATCATCTTATTCCCCCCCCCTTTTAAAAAGAACATTATCTTCCACTGACTCAGGTTACATCAACACCTTGATTTTACAGACTGGGGTCAGTACAAGGACTTGAAACGGAATACTACAAATCTATAAAAAAATTTTAATATATTTCAGTGTGTTTAAAATTACAAGAACACTGATGGAGTCTGAGACACTGAGGCAGAGCTCCAAACCTGATGTTTTGTCCTCGCTACGACACGACTACGGAGCGTTGATTTGCTTGTAAAGACACAGCTCTGACAACCCACTGGAGAGGAGAGATCAAAAAGGTTTGCGCTACCCCAAATTTAAAGAATACATTGTGGTGTTTTTGTGTTAAATTGAGCCTTTAGGAGATATAAAAGGAGTAGGAACTGTTTGCCCCTCTAATCGTAGTTATATAAAACACTGAACCTCCCCTTGCAGAGCAAAGCGAGTTGGTTGGAAAGCAAATTCAGACCAGCAGTTAAGTGTTCTGAAAATATTTTCTACTTCTTAATTTTGTAAAGCGTAGGATGAGACAGAGAGGATTAAGGAGAAGGAGCAAGTGAGAGATGGATTATTTCTTCTCTGCGATTTTATCTTGCAAGTTATGCTTTTTTGTTTTTTGTCTGGCTACCTTATCAGGTTGCACACCCGTACTCTGCAATACTTGGGATCTCTCCTTTAAAAAATGCAAACAACCAGAAGGGCTAAACGGCCGATGGACAGGTGACTAGGGCCAGTTTGGGGGCGTGTCCAGAAACAAAACATTTGGATGATGGGACGGCTAAGGAAGAGGTCGACTTCCATTCCAGAGGTAAGGTTCCACGGCACGTCTTTTTCCTTGCCCCCAAATCTGGCTACGTCGACTCATTTTGGCTCATGGATTTCCCACCGTTTAGCACTCCTGAGACGCTTCTGCTTTTTGTCGGGGTTCCGCTGCCGGACCGGGAGAATTCTGTAAGATCGTGGAGTGATGGTTCTTTGTACATGGCCACTGGGGAGTGAAAAATTAGAAAGACAAGGTCATTTTCAATGTTTGTAGATGGAGGCAGAAGATTTTGTAGCCCCCTCCTCCACAATGAAATGACATTTAAGTTTTTTAAAAAAAAAAGATTTTCTGGTTAATTGGCCATAACATTTGATAGGATACAGATATTCCAACATGGTTTGTTTCATTGCATTCTGCATTAAATTACCTTTCCAATGATATGTAACAAGATGGTTATATATAACAGGCAACTGAGAGGGGACATGTTTGAGACGTACAAAATTATACAGGAGGACAGAGCAGCTGGAGGGATTTTTCCCCTCCTGCACAACACCAGGATCGGGAGACATCTACTCAAACTGAGCACTGGGGGAGTTAGAACAGGCAAAAGAAAATATTTTCTTTTACCTAGTGGGTAACCTGCGGGACTCCTTGCCACAGGATGTGGTGATGGCATCTTGGCCTGGACGCCTTTGAAAGGGGATTGGACAGATTTCAAGGAGAAAAGTCCATCTCAGGTTACAAGCCGTGATAGGTACTGTTGGGGGTCCCAACTTGCTTCTAGCTAATGCCAGAAAACATGTGCAAAGATGCTTTGGGAAAGGCCTGTCGGTCTTACCTTTTAATGGTTTTGGAAGGAAGTGAGCTGCCGGTTTGTTTTTCTTGACGTGGTTTCCTTTCATAATTTCTCCTTCTTTGTTAAGCCCCAAATACCAGCCTCTTCCCGAATGCTGTTGTCTGTAAATCATGGAAGAGTAGGTCACGTAGTAGTTTTCAAAGACTGATTCTTTAAACTTGCACTCTGGTGTGAAATGTTCCTGTGAGAAAGGGAGACGGGGATCGATACGTCACATCTGCTAATGCAAAGATCATTTTATTTTTGTGTGTGTGCGCGAGCCAAGAGGGCTCCTTTTGCTCTGCCCTCGCCTTGCAGCTTAGAAAACTGGGCCTGCAACAAGAATTAGCACAAGGAATAACGCAATGTTGAAACACACGGACTGGTCTCTGGGAACTGCAGTGCGATAATAAAATTTGAAGTGAAGAAATATTGATCAGAAAGAGAATCTTGTTATCAGATAATGAGTGCCAGCAAAGGGGCGACTGGCTCTCCTCGAGGAGGGGAGAAATGCCTGGAATGAACCCAGAAGCGGATCTAAGGGGGGGCAAATCTGTAAGTTTTGCAAGAAGCCTTATCTTGCAGTGGAAAACACTCCTCTCCTGCACTGTTCTAGCCAATCCTCACAGGGAACAGCAACATCTTGGCATTGCTTACTGGCTACAGCAGCAAGGGAGAGGAGGGATTGACATGACAGGGTAAGGCTTCTTGCAAAACTTATAGATTTGCCCCCCCCTTAGATCCGCCTCTGAGTAAACCAAGTGCAGAGCCAATGCCTTTTTTATTTTTAACCAACCAACTGATGTTAACACAACTTCTAGCAGCTACCCCTTTACATGGCAATAACTTATTTATGCCCTTTTAGCAGCCCATAATAGCTCCTGGAAACATTACATTGTGAATGGTAATAATAAATAAAAAAATCAGACATGGGGAAGGGTATAGCCAGGTCCTTCTTATCGGCAGTGGCCAACAGCGTCAAGTCTAATATGCAGATTCAAAAAAGCATATAAAAAGATTGGACCTGTATAAGTCTTATTTCTTGAAAGACAAACATACAAAGCGTGGTCACAGCCTTCCACAAGACCTCCATCCCTTGACTCTTGCTGAAGGCAGCCGGTGAAAAAAACACCACCACAAGCCGTACCATAGAGTGGGCCATCCAATTAGGAGCCGCAAAGCAGAGCCGGGCCGCGTGCAGAGGGCGATGATGGTTTCTGTACGGTAATTTGGGGCTGGTTAAGGGGTGCTGCATGGGACGTGGTGGCGCAGCGGGTTAATCCGCTGCTGCTGGGCTTTCCGCCCGGAAGGTTGGGAGTTCAAGACTGCGCGACGGAGTGAGCTCCCGTTGCTTGTCCCAGCTCCTGCCAACCTAGCAGTTCGAAAGCACCTAAAAAATGCAAGTAGATAAATAGGGACCACTCCGGTGGGAAGGTAATGGCGTTCCTTAGAGTCATGCTGGCCACATGACCACGGAAGCTTGTCCTCGGACAAAACGCCGGCTCTGCAGGCTTTGAAATGGAGATGAGCAGCGCCCCCTACAGTCGGTCACGACTAGACCATTCGGTCGTGGGGAAACCTTTACCATTAAGGGGTGCTGCACTTGGTCCATTCAGAGATGAACGGTCATCAAAGATAGAAATTAAAAAATTTTAATTAAAAGAATTAGAAATACACAAGATAGAGATATAAAGAATTATTTGACAGTTCATTATAATTTTTAAGCGATATTATTTTATTTTACTTCCCCGTTACTTTCTTACATTTTTATATACTATCTTCTTCCCTATTTGCTTTTTATTATACATTAGATATATGCATATATACTTATCTTATATTTCTGGTTCCTGATTGAGCTAAATTATTGTGAAGCTATTGAAGATTGGAATTCTATATTTTTATGTGGCTCTAGTAATTATATTCTTTCAGATGGAATATATTGTAGTAGTAAGTAATTATTAGTTGTCTATGCTGATATAACTCTCGAACCACCTCCAACTTTCCTATTGTTTGATCCTTGTCTTCCTATCCTATGTAATTGACTATCCTCACCTATATCTTTATAATTAAAAAATTAATAAAATCATCTTCAAAAAAAAAAAAGATGAACGGTCATATTAGGAGGCAGGCCACACCCTCGTCATCTTGTAGTTCCATGCAGGGGTCTCTTGCTATGGTACACAGTGTTTTACACGTGCTTTGCAACCAGGGGACAGGTATGCACGTATTGGCCCCTCAGGTGCTCTCTTGGCTTCTGCTGACGCTTGCAGCTATGAGAGCCGGAGCTCACTGGTCAAATGAGCTTCTCTGCGCATGGAAAGACCAAGGCTCGAATCCCATCATTGCCAGGTACAGCTGGGACAGGCCACTCCCTGACATCCTGAGACGCTTTGCCCATCTGTGCAGGCAGCCCTGAGCGAGACAGACCCACACTCTTGCGGCAAGAGGAAGTAGCTTCGCACGACCCTATGGAAACCATGACTTTGCTCTCAAATAGTGGGACTAGCTGGCTGCCCAAACCACGGAAGCCCACCCTGTGACAAGGACTAATGCAGATGCTGTCAGAAGACTCGCGCTCTTCTTGCAATATCGGCGATCAAGTGAAGTCCAATATTAGAAAAGATAAAGGTTTGTTGTGGCAAAACCCTCCACTGACGTCCATGAAAGAATATTTATGAGAATCAGGGGAAAGAGATGAAAGATAGTGGCATCGACCGCAGAGAGCCTTTGAAAACGGGCCGGCACGTAATTAAGCCTTCAAAAGGGAGAAAAGTCACAGTTGCGGCAAACTTTCAAAAGATCCCAATCTAACATACAACTTGTTTACTTTCCCCCCCTCCCCTGGGCCTGCCTGAAAGCTGAACCCAAGAAAAAGAAGCTGCAACATATTTTCTCTTTTCTGAAAAAAGAAAAAAAAAACAACACCCAACAGGGAGTGCAATCCTAACCTGGAGTTAGGCCGGCGGAGTTAGGCCAGCAAGTTTGGTCGGCACAAGGGCCACCGTAAAGCGTGTTTGGACCACTCTTGGAGCCAGAGAGGCCAGCACACAGATGTGCACCATCCTCCCTGACTCCCAGAGTGGTCCAAATGTGCTTTGTGGTGGCCCTTGTGCCGGCCAACCTTTGCTGGCCTAACTGTGCCGGCCGAACTCCAGGTTAGGATTGCGCCCTGAGAGTCCACTGGGCTGAAACGTATAGTTAATGATCATGTTAAGTAAATATATTTAAGAATTTAAATGCTTCTTAAAGAAGCAATCCAAATCAGGTACCTCACTGAAAACAGAGACTCCAGCAGCCAGAGGCAGATCTAAGGGAGGGCAAATTTGTAAGTTTTGCAAGAAGCCTTACCTTGCAGTGGAAAACATTCCTCTCCTGCACTGTTCTAGCCAATCCTCACAGGGAACAGCAACATCTTGGTGTTGCTTACTGGCTACAGCAGCAAGGGAGAGGAGGGATTCACATGACAGGGTAAGGCTTCTTGGAAAACTTACAGATTTCCCCCCCCCTTAGATCCACCTCTGCCAGCAGCTGCCTTGCTACCGCTGGGCAGAAGATTTAGTCGAGAGGGTTAATGCCTCCGTTTGCCTGAAGATAAGAGCTGAAGATCTGAAGGTCGCCAGTTCGGGACAGCCGGAAATCTCTGTGAGCGGCAGACCTCGTTAATTGCGGCTGATTAACAGCTGAGCTTCGGCTGCCTTGTGCGAGGGGGAGTTGTGCTGAAGTTCAGCCGCTTCTCTGGTGGGAGCGGGGAAGCCGCTTATCAGCCAGCAAGAAGACAAACGGGTGGCCAGAAAGAAGGACTAAATCCAGAAAGATCCATCTCTATGTGTGTAGTTCTTGAAAGATAGAACATTTCTGTATAAATTGTAAAAACCTTCGGGTTTCTGAATAAAGTCTGCCCACGTAAACCGCCTTGAGTTATAGTCATTAGAGAAATCTGGTGACCTAAGAAAGGCGGTATATAAATCCAAGTATTATTATTATTATTATCCTTTTGGCTTTGCGGTGGGCAGGCAGTTCTGGACTGGGCTGCCCCTTACACTGCTGTACGGGAGCATCAGTCACTCCTAAGTCCCCCTGGTTGGCACAGACCCATACAGAAATGTCCCTGTTGAAAGTCGAGGGTGTGTAGCCCAGGAAATACATTCCAAAGGAAAAATAGTCCGCAGCAGAGCATGCGTTTTGAAGAGCAAAGAGCAGGCTGAGTGCTTCCCAGCAAGGGGCTAGGACTGCACTCCGGGGTCTGCCTGAATCACCAGCCTGCCTCGGTTGCCCATTTAATTTCCATAAAATACAATTCCAGGGGCTGCGATGATCAGAACTGTCACAATTATAAAAAGTTTTTTGTTTGTTTCAAAAGCCGGCAGAACAGCTGGAATTTGCCATTGACCTGAAAAGCTGCCGCAGCAAAACTTAATTTCAAGGCAAACAAGATTAAACACAAAGAGGGCTGCCTCTCTGTCCCGACAATTATGCATGGACGGGATAGAGTCGATAAAGGGATGTTCTTTTCCCTCTCTCAAGACACCAGAACCAGGGGGCAGCCGCTGAAGCTGAGGGTTGGGAGAGTTAAAACGGATAAAAGGAAGTACTTTTTTACCCAGCGGGTGGTTAGTCTGTGGAACTCTTTGCCACAGGAGATGGTGATGGCATCTGGTCTGGATGCCTTTAGGAGGGGATTGGATGGATTTCTGGAGGAAAGGTCCATCGTGGGCTATAGGCAATGATGGATTGTGCAACCTCCTTACAAAGGTGGTGGGCTACTGGTACCGGGTGCAAGGGAGTGGCAACAGGATGCAGGCATCTTGTTGTCTCATGCCTCCCTGGGGCACCTGGTGGGCTGCTGTGAGATACAGGAAGCTGGACTAGATGGGCCTTTGGCCTGATCCAGCAGGGCTCTTCTTACGTTCTTATGACAAAGGAAAATAGCAACAGGGTGGCATTTGCAGACACAACATTTGTTTTCTCACTTAAACGAGCAAATCAATGTAATCTGAAGCTCTGCTGATTCTATCCCTGCTCTCTCCTCTCGAATGCCATTATAAAATTACCAGTGAATACACTTTCTAGATCTGCTTTCATCCTGCAGAAAAGTCAGCGCTGTAACAAATAGCAGTGACTGCACAGCTGGCAGGAAAACCAAGGACCTGGTGGAGGCCCACATTTTGAAACGTTATTCTATTGTATTCTGTCTCGTATCCACCAGCAGGCTTTCAAAATGGGAAAAAAAAAAGAATAATAAAACCTAGAAAAAAAAGAAGCATCACAAAACCTCAGTCAACGACCGATTCAACGGGGAGACGCAAAACAAAATGAAACGGCATTAAATAAACATTAAGCCAGCAGCATGGGGGGACGACGAGCCCGGAAAACCAACTTCAGCTTCAATCTTAACCAAATTCAAACGGTTCGGGAAGAGAAACCCCAAGAGAGTAAAATGTATTTATTCTGGAAAATGAGTGTTCCACATTTTCAGTCGGAGGCCACTTAAAGCAGTTGACAACAAGGCTCACAACAAACAGAAGAGTCCAACGCAGAGGAGGAGGAGGAGGGAGAGGGAGAGAGGGTGAGGCTAGGGGTTGCCCCAATATTTAATTGGCACAATGGGAGTAGCTGGGCCTTAGCCCCAGAAGTTGTTCTCCTCCATGCAAAGCCCTTCCTGGCCAGATGTGTTACTGGATGCGGTTGGTAGCAAGACCTCGTGGTGGGTGGGACCCAGCACTCACCTTCCAGGGATGCCAAAGCGATAGTCCTACAGATTACTTACTACAGATTAGATCCTACAGATTTACAGAACAAAGGTTCGCCTAGTCAAAGCGATGGTTTTCCCAGTAGCAATGTATGGCTGTGAGAGCTGGACCATAAGAAAGGCAGAGCATCGAAGAATAGATGCTTTTGAATTCTGGTGTTGGAGAAGACTCTTGAGAGTCCCCTGGACTGCAAGGAGATCCAATCGGTCCATCCTCCAGGAAGTCAAGCCTGATTGCTCCCTGGAAGGACAAATCCTGAGGCTGAAGCTCAAGTCCTTTGGCCACCTCATGAGAAGAGAGGACTCTTTAGAAAAGACCCTCATGCTGGGAAAGATGGAAGGCAAAAGGAGAAGGGGGCGGCAGAGGATGAGATGGTTAGACAGTGTCACTGAAGCGATGAACATGAAATTGGGCGAACTCCGGAAGGTAGTGGAGGACAGGGAGGCCTGGCGTGCTGTGGTCCATGGGGTTGCGAAGAGTCGGACACGACTTAGCGACTGAACAACAACAACAACAGATTACTTGGTAATACAGCCTGATTCTAGAGTCTTTACATTCTTGTTTCCTCCATATAAGACCTCCCCGAAAGTATGGGGCTGTTTATGCCGCGATTGGGCCTCTGTTCCCTGACTGATTTTCCACGGGAACCCTCGGAACGCCGAGTTTGTGGCTCACGATCTTAACTCGAAGGCAATTCAACTTGCTTTTCAATATGCGTGCTTGGCTCTGCAGATACATCCAAGAGTTTGGGGTGTGTGTGTTTAGATAAATGGTAACTAATGATACCAGGAAAAGCAAAAAATATCCCTTGGGTCAAAATCTGGAGGGAAGTTCTAGCCAGGGTTTGAACTCAGCAGTTGTCATAAATGTTATTGATGGGCTTAATTATTCGGAGTGCAGAGTTAGCACTTCTCCCGCCCGGAGCAAGCCGTTCTTTCTGCAGGATGTGGAGAGTTGGGGGGGGGTATGAATGGACATCCACCCCCGCATCCGCTCCAAGGAGCCCGTGGGCTTGCTGGGCTTCTGCGTCCCAACCTGTGCAACCGTGAAAGCTCTTGGTCTCTGGGGTCGCTCGGCTGAGTGAAGGCCACCTTGCGCAGCCATTGGCTTAAACGAATTTGTAAATAAGCAGGCAATGATGGCTTTGCTGGAGCTCAGCACTGCAAACTCCCCCTTGCCTAATTTCCCCAGGAAGGAATCGCAGCAAAGGCGGTCTATTTGGCAGAGGCGCCAGGATCTGGTCTTTGGCTCCTGCCACGAGAATTCCCTGGTTAACTGTCAGAGCCGGAAGCTGACACGGCCTCCCTCGAGCAAAGCGTGACCAATCACGACACGGGCTCCCAGCAAAGTGCCAGCAAGAGCTCAAAAGGCCACCCCTGCCCTTGCCGTGGTGCTGAGAGGCATTTGCAAGGCGCCACCTGCTTGCTTACCTGCGCATTAATACTGCACTGCCAGCTTCTCTGCTGAAGCCATGTTGAGACCCTCAGTGGGCAGCCTCTGAATTCAGTTCTGGGGTTAAATGGAACAAATGGGCCACTTCACGGGGTGTTCTTGGAAGAGCCAAGGGGGGGGGAAAGAGGAACCAACACAGCTGAGGCCACCCTTTGCTCCCACAGGCCACACAGGTAGAGATTTTCAAGGGGGGGGCCACACAGGGCAGAATATGGGCAGGAAGGCGCCTTCTCTCTCATTACACTTCTGCCCTTCTTCTCAAATCAGAGCCTTCCTTCGAGAGTATTCCGAGCTGCCAGAGGAAAACTAGGCAGAACTAGGTTTCTCCTCTCTCACTCCTTAGATCTGACTTCTTTCTGTGCAAGCTCCAGTTTTTAAGGAGATATTTCAAAGGCTGCAAGCATCAGAATGACAAAAGGCCTGTGTGGGCTGGTTTGGTTGATCAATTCAAGACTCTCTCTCTCTCTCTCTCTCTCTCTCTCTCTCTCTCTCTGCTTAAATAGATAGTGCATGGAATCCTGAAACCAGAAAATGCCAGAGGAGGGAGAAGCAGAAAGGTGAAGGGATGATCCGCCAGGATATTTCTCTGCGGCAGACTCCACTGAACGAATGCAAAGTACGCCAGGCCCAGGGCAGCAACTGATCATCGCCACACGCCCAACTCGCAGGAGTTTGCCGTGGCGGGACCTGAAAGGAGGCTGGGACTGAAACGCTGCTCTCTCTCCCTCTCACGCCTCCGGAGTCTCGAGAGCCCTTGTGCGCAAACACAGCTGCTGTCTCATGTCACCACCCCCACCCTCAAATGGCTGCATGCGCTTTGCAGTGTTCGACGGCCCGGCCCACGGCCAGGGAGATGTCTTGGTCGTCACTGTGCCTGGCCTGCAATCCTCACGGGGGCTAAGAAAGTGAGAAATGCAGCAGGCGGCCACAGGTACAGTATCTGGAGAGTCTGCCTTACATTAGCAATTAGGAAGAGTTGTGCTGGATGAGACCAAGGAGGCACTGATTCAGCAGCTGGTTTCCAGCAAGCCGCTTCCAGGGGGCCCACAAGCAGGGCACAAATGCAACAGCCCTCAACCAGTGGTGGCATCTAAATGATTTAAGAACAGGAACTCACTTTTGATTGGCACGTGTCAGGATCCGCCCACCGGAAGTGACGGAGGCTGGCAGAGTCCAGGTCTACCCGCGGCTGGTTCTTAGCCCGTGTCGACGTCAGCGACGAGTGGGCAGAGCCAGCCGGTTCTGTACAGCGCCTGGCGCCTACAGAACAGAATTCCCCCCTCCCCCAATTGCAGCTCCAATAGCGATGGGGACAGTCTCCCAAAGAAGCCTCTCACCCAGAGCACCAGTGAAACGCTCTGGACTGGAGAGACAGCGGCAAAAGCCTTTCCTTGGTCTTCGCAGCTAGGCAAGGTGGAGTTATTCAAAATTGCCAGGGAAGTTGAAAATTGGCACGGGGGCAGCAGCCTTGAAGCCGAGGCTGGCTGAGCAGAATGAGGCAGGAACCTGTGGAAGGGGCTGAGGGGCGGCACCACTCCGGACGGCACCCTGGGGCGCTTCCCCACACCAAAGCCCGCTTATGCCGGGCAGGTCAGGAGGGCAGCTTCAAAAAGTCCCGGCTCCCCTCCGTCCCCTCCGGGGGCCCCCTCGATTCACCACCACACCCCCAGGATGCCCCTTCTCCCCAGTGGGCTGCAGACTCACCAGAGCGGCTGCTGACTCCACGTGTGTGGCTGGAGGGAGCGAGGAAGGGGGCTGTGCAGGACGGGACTTCCCCACTGCAGCCCTTCCCCCTTCGCCCCCCTAGGAATCAGGAATCGCTCCCTTTAACCCTCTGAGTGCCGGCCAACCAAGAAGAAAAGCTCTTTGCAGAGGAATTGGGGGGGAAGGGGGCCGCGGAGTGAAGTCAGCCCTAATTTTAACAAGTGGAACTGAGTTCCCCCGCGTTCCCCCTACATGACATCACTGCCCTCAACCCTTTCCAGCTCCCACAGGGGTCTCTGCAGGGCCTTGCTGAGCTGACAAAGCATGTAAGGGCTAATGCTAACTTTCACCAGGGAATCCCGTTAGTAGGCCAGCATTAAGCACCATCTAGCCAAGGCTGCTTTGGAGCTGGGCTTTCTGAAAGAGCAGTGGAGCCCCTCCCTCCCGCCCGCCACATGGCAGATTTCCTTGGATACACAGTCCAATTTATGACTGGGGGGCAGGTCTGGTAGTCCCAAATTCCACTGCAGTTTCTGCGGTTCTGGTTGCAGAGCTTCCTCACTTTAATGCAACATCACTGAGAAAGACATTGCATGTCTTTGCAAACTCCCTCGAAAGACAGGAGAGTATGTGGTTCTTTTCCATACCCAGAAGACAGATTTTTTTTTTAAGAAAAAGAAAAGCAGACTATACATTTTGCATGAGTGTTGATTAAATAGCTTTTGAGGTCCGAGGAGAAGCAAGGAGACCCTTTTAAACTTGGTTTACATTATTACCCTCTTTAGTCAAACTGATTTTTGCAAAAGCTAATATGAGGCTCTGATGCTGAATTCAAAGGAAGACAAGGAGCAAATCTGGGTTAAGGCACGCCGCAGTAATGGTGTCGTTGACAAAGAAGCTGGTCTCCACCCACTGCCGCAACGGACCCAGCAAAACAGACTAGGACAGCAGGTGCCAAACCTGTGTGATCACAGCACCCTTCTTTTGCGGTGGCCTCCTCTTCCTCTCTTGGGCGTCGTCATATTGGATCTTGTGACCCAAGACGGTGGCAGCGGGTAGAGCCAGGACAATGGGCGCCGCCATCTTGGATCACGCAAAATCTCACAAAGTCTTGTGCGCTCCAAGATGGCGGCACCCGGGAGAACTGGGAAGAGGAGGCCATTGGGGACATCCAGCTGTGCCTCTGCGACTTTGCCACAGGCACCGCGTCACACAGTTTGGGAACCACTAGGAGGTAGACCACTGGACTGTGAGGTAGAAGGGATACTCAATCTGTCCTCTAGGGTGACGTCATACCCCCCTCCGACTCTCATGCAAGCTGAAGTTCATGGATCACGGCAGCAAACTTGTGGCTGCCCAACTTCCACGGATCTGCCCACCACAAGCAGCAAGAACGTTCCACTGACACAACCCAGTGATGTCACCATCTTAAAAGAAACACATCCTGGCTTGAACAGAGCCTCCCTGTTCAGAAGCAGTATACCCGGGCATATCAGTGGCCATGGATAACGGCACAAGGTGGCTATTGCCATCAGGGGCAGACCTAGTCAAAATGATGCCCGGGGCACCCAATAGAAGTGAGCCCCCATGAGAGCCCAGGTCTACCCGCACAATGTTGCCCAGGGCGCCCAGGGCTCTTGCCCCCTCTGCCCCCCCTAGATCCGCCACTGATTGCCATCTCTATAGAGCTCCTGGAAGGACTTGGCTGGCCACTGTGGGAAGCTGGACTCTACGGGCCTTTGTTCTCGACCCAGCAAGGCTCTTTTTAGGACATGCAGAAAGCACTCAAAAACACATGCCAACCTGCAAGCGTAGCCCGGAGCTCAACCACCTCAGCCCCCCGTCATCAGCCCCACCTCCTGATCCTCCGAAATGGATCCGGGCCTCTGCCAAGCTCATTATCCCGCACCACTGAGTCAGCCGCACTAGAGAGCCTGTTTTTTGCGGCGCCCCCGGAGGCATCTTGTTTGGCTTGCCGTCTGCAGATGTGAGAAATATCTAGAAAAAAAATCTGGCAGTCGTACACGCGCTTCGGCAGCCCACACACTCATCACACTCCGCAGCCTTAATCCACCTCGTTCCCGATTACGGATCAGCGGCCAGCCGTCGCGCTCAAGCTTGAAGGCTCCTCGGCAGAGCCCCGCGCCGTAATTGCTATGCGCTGGGGCACGGGCTGAGCACAGCAAACCGTTGGGATGGAACGCAAACCCAACTTCCAATTAGCAAGGACAAAGCGGGAAGGAGATCTTTTCCTAGAACGCCTGGGAAAGCCAGATGACGCCCAGGATAGTCTCCCCCTTTCAACTGGGCGCCTTTCTCCAGAAGCTGAAGGCAACTTCCATAGTTATTGCCTGCCAATATTTGTCAATGCACAAGGTGGCAAACTGTGACTGCCTAAGACAACCTTCTTGGGATCAGTCCAAAGCCCTTGGTTTCTTCTAGTCCAGGATTCCATGGGGAATAGCCGCTGTTCCCAAACTTACCTGGGTCACCACACCCCTGAAGCCTTCCCAGCTCAGCTGGGTGCCGCCATCTTGGATCTCACAAAAGGGTAAGGGTAAGGTCTGCAGTTTCCAAGATGGCTGCTCCTAGCTTTCTACAACCCACCTGACATCAGGTCGTGGCCCACCACGACTCACAGTTTGAATAACACTGCTGTAAGAAATTGAGCTTTAACCCAACGCAGTTTTCTGCACTCGTAACAGGAATGCTCCACAATCAACAAACAAATAGTGCCTTACGCAGCACGGTCCAAGAAATGTAGTTTTAGGACCCGACGTTCCAATACGCACAAGACACAGAAGCAAACCGCACATGGGAAGCAAGTACTTACTGATGTGTACAAGTAGCCTTCACTGTTCATGGCTAAGTAGAGTTTTGTTTGAACGCCTTGAATCGCCACCACTCGTAAACCCACAGGGATGAGGTTAAACAGAGCTAGGACGGAAAGAGAGGAACAAAGCTAGCCTCTTTGGATAAAACGTCAAGATGGCAAAAAATGTATTGAGAAGAAGCTGCCCAAACATAAGCAAATCAACCACTTGATCAACTCAACCACAAATCAACTCAAAGAGGGCAGGTGGTTGAGGCAGTCATCACCTGCATGTCTGGATGCTTCTGCAACTGGGAACTTCTGGGAACTTCTGTAGATCCCACGGCCACACCCTCACCCCAATGCTCAGAGGCTGAGGAAGGGCCACCTGGGCACATTCTCAGTCTTTCTTCATGCGCTGGGGCGAAACCAGCGATTTTCAACCACTGTGCCGTGGCCTGCAGATGTGCTACTGGAGTTTGAGGGAGGGTCATTTATTAGTCGGGCCATTGGGAGATGGGAGCCCCCCTTTCCACCAGCAATATGGTGCCCACATCTCCCAATGGCCCGACCAATAAATAACTCTTGTGAATTGTGAAACAAAAACTGATGGTGTGCCTCGACCTTTCCTGGTGTGCCAGGAAAGGAAAAAAGGTGGAAAATCATTGGCCAAAGAATCTACAAGTGCTGAGCTGCTACGTGACTGATTGAGACGCCTCTATTGCATTCACCACTGCTGGAGTTGAGAACTTAACAGAATCATAATGTCGAAGACCTGGAGGAAGAGGGAGCAATGCTGGCACAGTTTGTCTTTGCCAGTTACCCTACGTGGTGCGGACCGAGAAGCTGGCTTGCAAAAAGGTTTTCTGAATTCCACGGCCCCATTTGCCAAGATCATTTTTGCCACGCCGGCTATTTGTCTTGCTAGATTAAAACTAAATGAGCCAAACTCCCAGGTGGAGAACTGTGGCTGGAAGGATGAAGGCAGAACTAATCTGCGGTTTATCAGCAGAGGGCGGGGTGGGGAATGGCACATATTACAAGGCACCTCGCACTGTAACAGCGCATTTGCGATGGCTTCAGAAGGGAGAGGCTTTGTTTTATTTCTGGCAAAATGAGGGGGTGCAAAACTTTTCCTGGCTGGAGAATAAAAAAAAAAAATCTAATGAAATCCAAAGCAGAGCGATGAACCTCTCCAGATCTCCATGGAGATAACATTTGGACAGGTTTTGCAGAAGGCACAACTACCTCCTCTGGTTTCACGGGTTTTCAAGTGTTTTTCTGCTGCTGGTTCAAGAGCAAACATGAACACGGGGCTCGGCTCCATCTGCCACCCTCAAAACATCCTCTGGTTTCAAAAGGCCACTCATGTGGACTAGAAAGCTGGACAAACACCCAAGCAGTCTCGTTCCCAGGGCATGATACTCACTGTAGGTGCTTTCCTCCTCTTTGGTGCCATCGATCGTCCCATCTGCTTGCAACTGCAAGTGGTAACCTTGCCGACTGTACAGTTTCGTTACAATGCCTTTAAGCTGTGGTTCTGTAAGAGAGCAGAGCAGAGCAAGAAGATTAAGACGGGCCTTACAAACCACAATGATGCGTATGCGTCAGGCCACAAAAAATTCAGGGCTGGCGTTGTGTTTTCGTTTTGCCTGCAGGAACTGCCCAAGGAAAAAAAGAAAGAAAGAAAGAAAGACGAGACTTTACACCTGCCTGCATTTCGTCTAAAGATCAAATCAGCAATTAAAACACCGGCTGCCACCCATTATTCTGTTTCATGGGGGAATGAGAAATGCAGATGACTTTCGAACACGCGCACCCTGTGCCAGCAAATCAAAATTCCAGCAGTGTGTTTTTACGGCTGAAGGAGCCGGATCTGATCTCCATTAAGATTAGGAATGCATTGGCAAGGGGAACATCCTGTTTTTTTATGAGCAGAGATTCATCAAAAGTAACAAAAGAGGGAGGTTGCGGGGGTGGGGGGTGGGTGGGGAGAGAGATACTGGCTTAAAACGACAAGACCAAAAATAGGACATGTACCAACTAAGGACCCAGGTGATAGGCTAGCACCGGTTCAGTTCCAATGAACTTCTCAGCATCTAGAGGGTCCCCCAACACACACACACACACACACACACACACACACACACACACACACACA
>JAJKFI010020323.1:0-18423 GCA_029204185.1 Lerista edwardsae | reverse complement strand
TGTGTGTGTGTGTGTGTGTGTGTGTGTGTGTGTGTGTGTGTGTGTGTAAGTAATTTTACAGGAGACTGGATAAGGAAGAGAAAATCACTTGGAATTGGCTCTCTGCCACCCTGATTTGTGAAAGAGAGGTTTTAGATTCAATACATTCGTATGCACTCCAGTTATTTATATTTGTGATTTATACATACAGCACTTTGTATGTGCTCAGAGGCAACCGAAGACAGGATTTCTCTCTCTCTCACACACATGGGTGCTTCTGGCTCTGGGGATTAGCATTGCAGAGGAAAAGTGCAAATAGCAGGCTTCACATTGCACTGTGAGAGTCACGACGTGTTGTGCTTGCCCCTTCTTTTATGATGGTCCTTCTTGCTGGACTGGGGTCCTTCAAGCACACTGGAGTCGGCGGTGCCTTTAAGCCGCAGTGCTCTTTCTTTGGGGATCTGGTCTTGTGTGGAGGTCTGTAGGGCAAAGTCTGCAGGGCCAGCAGGCTGGGTCCAAATCCCACCTGGGGACAGGTACCCGGAAGAACTGCGAGCCTGAATGGAAGGTCTTTTGGTGTTGGCTTTGCAGCTGAAAGACGGTCCTTAATAGCTGTCTCGCTGGGCTGACGATGAGGTATTGATTGGTCCTGACCAGCCAGGAAATTAAAAAAAGAGCAGGGAGAGGGCGATTCATCCTTGTCAGCCGAAAGTGTGACGCACGACTCCTCGGTTCTCGGAGGAATCGTGCGGCTCCCTGGTCACAGTCCACTGCCTTGGAGCTGGTGCACATGAGCCTTAGGTGGCGGATGGAGAACATTCCTCAGGCTCTCCAGGTACAAGGCAGGAAGCCCCAGGGAAGGGGGAAGGGGGAGAGGGGAAGGGCCTCATCCAACCCCCTCTGGCTGGAGTGACCCAAGACTACAAGACTGGAAACTGCTGTGTCACTGGGGACAAGTACCTGCTTCTTTTCCCCAGGGTGGTTTTGTGGCTGCATTTGATTTTGCCAAGTGTGTTTTAAATTTAATTGACAGTCCGTGAGTTTGCATGTGGAAGAGGAACACCTGCCAATTCGCTTACCTGCGAGGGGCAGAAGGGCTCCTTTCCTCGTTACCTGCACCTCGGTCCTTGTTCTCCACTAGGCCGAGACCTTCAGAGTGGCACCTGCGACCAGGGCTGACCCCTTTGGAGAAGCATCCTCCGGCCACGTTTAAGGGGTCCCTGCTGGTCGCAGGTGCCGTTCCAAAGGTCCCTGCAGCCTCTGGAAGGGCTCTGCAGCATTCTCAGGTCTGTGGGCCCTGCCTGCTGCCCTCTGCTGGCTCCCTCTCTTCTGGAGACCTCCCTCCCAGGCTTCTTCCAAACTTCGCATTTGAAGGTGGAGAAATTCTGGGCGGTGGGAGGGTCTCCGGGGGGCATCTTGACTTGGGTCTGAACAGCCCAGCTGCGGCTGCAAAAATGAGGTTCTTTCACCGGGGGGGGGATTTTTGGCCTGCATTTCCCCATGTTGCAATCCTGCTTGTAACCGAGTCAGAAATGTTGTTTCTCTCCCTCGCCCCCGACAGGTTCCCCACTGCTGATGGCTGCCACGTGGAACGGTTTTTTCTTCCTAGCAACCATCTGCCAAGAGATGGAATCATCCAAGCCAGCATCTCCATCCTGTGCAGGTTTGTTCACAAGTAAGTCTCTTCGAGTTTCATTCCAGGGCCCCCTTGCTTGGGTGCCTGGTTTTATTCACAGCAACCGTTTTGTTGCAGTGCAGACCCAGGTTCTCATCTCTGCTGAGCCCCAGAGTTCTTCGGGGGGTGGTCCCTTGGGCCAAACTATATGTACCCAGCAGCGTCATGCAGCCGGAACGCTGGGCGGGAGGAACGGGTGAGCGGCAGCCCGCCCGTTGCATTCCGGTCCGTTTCGCAGTCTTCCTGGGGAAGACGGTGAAACGGACCGGAACGCAATGGGCAGGCTGCCGCTCACCCGTTCCTCCCGCCCAGCGTTCCGGCTGCATGACGCCGCTGTATGTACCCAACCCAACTCTGCCTTCCATTTCTCCTGGCTAAGCTGCCGAAGGACCCGTTTCTGAACAAATCACCAATCTGGGTTTTGCTTTGTTTTTAAAAAAGTACATCTTAATAGAAATCAGTTTATTCAGTGCATGGTTGTATACAACAAATAATAAACATCTCCTTCGTACAAAGCGGCAGGAGACGGCTCTCGCCGAGACCAGGCCGGCTTGCGTACATTTCTGCAACAGTTGCCAACACTCAGCAATGCACAAAGTCTTAACAGGTCATGCAACTCTTAAGCCAATTTTCCAACTTTCTCCCATGCAACGGATAGGATGAAAACTAAATAAAAGATTCAATTGTAATTTTTTTTTTGCTTTAAAAACAAACGAAAAACAAAAGAGGGGGGGCAATCAAAGTCCTCCTGTGGGCAGAGAGTGGGGGCAGGGGGGAGCATGTAGGAATGTATCGTAGGTCTCCTTTCTCTAGCCACTATGTAGCGCATGTCCCAGAATTCCAAGCTTACCTGTGTGGCACAGCAACAATCACAGCAGGGCCTCTCCAGCCCACCTAACTATCCTGGGCTTTGCTCCTCCCCCAAGGCAGGTTTACGATACTTTGTACTGACTGCCCCCCCCCGGCATCCTACTCTAAGCAGGCAGGTGGTGCCCCCCCATCTCTGTTCAACAGCCTGTATGTAGGTGTGTATGCATGTCATAATGCTTCCTTCAACCCAAGTTTCAGGTAGCCAGTATGACTGAAAGGAGTATTTTTTTTTTACAAATAATGTTTTTTCTTATATAAAAAATGGTTTTAAGTCACCTTAATTCCACAGTTTCTGTCCTTTAGAAAAGAAGCCACAACAACAGGTTTTTTTTTTCCTGACAATGATACACAAAAATGTTATTAAGGGGGGGGGACAGAAGGCGAAAAGAAAAGTAAAATCTACATGGGGAGGATCATCTTATTCCCCCCCCCCTTTTAAAAAGAACATTATCTTCCACTGACTCAGGTTACATCAACACCTTGATTTTACAGACTGGGGTCAGTACAAGGACTTGAAACGGAATACTACAAATCTATAAAAAAATTTTAATATATTTCAGTGTGTTTAAAATTACAAGAACACTGATGGAGTCTGAGACACTGAGGCAGAGCTCCAAACCTGATGTTTTGTCCTCGCTACGACACGACTACGGAGCGTTGATTTGCTTGTAAAGACACAGCTCTGACAACCCACTGGAGAGGAGAGATCAAAAAGGTTTGCGCTACCCCAAATTTAAAGAATACATTGTGGTGTTTTTGTGTTAAATTGAGCCTTTAGGAGATATAAAAGGAGTAGGAACTGTTTGCCCCTCTAATCGTAGTTATATAAAACACTGAACCTCCCCTTGCAGAGCAAAGCGAGTTGGTTGGAAAGCAAATTCAGACCAGCAGTTAAGTGTTCTGAAAATATTTTCTACTTCTTAATTTTGTAAAGCGTAGGATGAGACAGAGAGGATTAAGGAGAAGGAGCAAGTGAGAGATGGATTATTTCTTCTCTGCGATTTTATCTTGCAAGTTATGCTTTTTTGTTTTTTGTCTGGCTACCTTATCAGGTTGCACACCCGTACTCTGCAATACTTGGGATCTCTCCTTTAAAAAATGCAAACAACCAGAAGGGCTAAACGGCCGATGGACAGGTGACTAGGGCCAGTTTGGGGGCGTGTCCAGAAACAAAACATTTGGATGATGGGACGGCTAAGGAAGAGGTCGACTTCCATTCCAGAGGTAAGGTTCCACGGCACGTCTTTTTCCTTGCCCCCAAATCTGGCTACGTCGACTCATTTTGGCTCATGGATTTCCCACCGTTTAGCACTCCTGAGACGCTTCTGCTTTTTGTCGGGGTTCCGCTGCCGGACCGGGAGAATTCTGTAAGATCGTGGAGTGATGGTTCTTTGTACATGGCCACTGGGGAGTGAAAAATTAGAAAGACAAGGTCATTTTCAATGTTTGTAGATGGAGGCAGAAGATTTTGTAGCCCCCTCCTCCACAATGAAATGACATTTAAGTTTTTTAAAAAAAAAAGATTTTCTGGTTAATTGGCCATAACATTTGATAGGATACAGATATTCCAACATGGTTTGTTTCATTGCATTCTGCATTAAATTACCTTTCCAATGATATGTAACAAGATGGTTATATATAACAGGCAACTGAGAGGGGACATGTTTGAGACGTACAAAATTATACAGGAGGACAGAGCAGCTGGAGGGATTTTTCCCCTCCTGCACAACACCAGGATCGGGAGACATCTACTCAAACTGAGCACTGGGGGAGTTAGAACAGGCAAAAGAAAATATTTTCTTTTACCTAGTGGGTAACCTGCGGGACTCCTTGCCACAGGATGTGGTGATGGCATCTTGGCCTGGACGCCTTTGAAAGGGGATTGGACAGATTTCAAGGAGAAAAGTCCATCTCAGGTTACAAGCCGTGATAGGTACTGTTGGGGGTCCCAACTTGCTTCTAGCTAATGCCAGAAAACATGTGCAAAGATGCTTTGGGAAAGGCCTGTCGGTCTTACCTTTTAATGGTTTTGGAAGGAAGTGAGCTGCCGGTTTGTTTTTCTTGACGTGGTTTCCTTTCATAATTTCTCCTTCTTTGTTAAGCCCCAAATACCAGCCTCTTCCCGAATGCTGTTGTCTGTAAATCATGGAAGAGTAGGTCACGTAGTAGTTTTCAAAGACTGATTCTTTAAACTTGCACTCTGGTGTGAAATGTTCCTGTGAGAAAGGGAGACGGGGATCGATACGTCACATCTGCTAATGCAAAGATCATTTTATTTTTGTGTGTGTGCGCGAGCCAAGAGGGCTCCTTTTGCTCTGCCCTCGCCTTGCAGCTTAGAAAACTGGGCCTGCAACAAGAATTAGCACAAGGAATAACGCAATGTTGAAACACACGGACTGGTCTCTGGGAACTGCAGTGCGATAATAAAATTTGAAGTGAAGAAATATTGATCAGAAAGAGAATCTTGTTATCAGATAATGAGTGCCAGCAAAGGGGCGACTGGCTCTCCTCGAGGAGGGGAGAAATGCCTGGAATGAACCCAGAAGCGGATCTAAGGGGGGGCAAATCTGTAAGTTTTGCAAGAAGCCTTATCTTGCAGTGGAAAACACTCCTCTCCTGCACTGTTCTAGCCAATCCTCACAGGGAACAGCAACATCTTGGCATTGCTTACTGGCTACAGCAGCAAGGGAGAGGAGGGATTGACATGACAGGGTAAGGCTTCTTGCAAAACTTATAGATTTGCCCCCCCCCTTAGATCCGCCTCTGAGTAAACCAAGTGCAGAGCCAATGCCTTTTTTATTTTTAACCAACCAACTGATGTTAACACAACTTCTAGCAGCTACCCCTTTACATGGCAATAACTTATTTATGCCCTTTTAGCAGCCCATAATAGCTCCTGGAAACATTACATTGTGAATGGTAATAATAAATAAAAAAATCAGACATGGGGAAGGGTATAGCCAGGTCCTTCTTATCGGCAGTGGCCAACAGCGTCAAGTCTAATATGCAGATTCAAAAAAGCATATAAAAAGATTGGACCTGTATAAGTCTTATTTCTTGAAAGACAAACATACAAAGCGTGGTCACAGCCTTCCACAAGACCTCCATCCCTTGACTCTTGCTGAAGGCAGCCGGTGAAAAAAACACCACCACAAGCCGTACCATAGAGTGGGCCATCCAATTAGGAGCCGCAAAGCAGAGCCGGGCCGCGTGCAGAGGGCGATGATGGTTTCTGTACGGTAATTTGGGGCTGGTTAAGGGGTGCTGCATGGGACGTGGTGGCGCAGCGGGTTAATCCGCTGCTGCTGGGCTTTCCGCCCGGAAGGTTGGGAGTTCAAGACTGCGCGACGGAGTGAGCTCCCGTTGCTTGTCCCAGCTCCTGCCAACCTAGCAGTTCGAAAGCACCTAAAAAATGCAAGTAGATAAATAGGGACCACTCCGGTGGGAAGGTAATGGCGTTCCTTAGAGTCATGCTGGCCACATGACCACGGAAGCTTGTCCTCGGACAAAACGCCGGCTCTGCAGGCTTTGAAATGGAGATGAGCAGCGCCCCCTACAGTCGGTCACGACTAGACCATTCGGTCGTGGGGAAACCTTTACCATTAAGGGGTGCTGCACTTGGTCCATTCAGAGATGAACGGTCATCAAAGATAGAAATTAAAAAATTTTAATTAAAAGAATTAGAAATACACAAGATAGAGATATAAAGAATTATTTGACAGTTCATTATAATTTTTAAGCGATATTATTTTATTTTACTTCCCCGTTACTTTCTTACATTTTTATATACTATCTTCTTCCCTATTTGCTTTTTATTATACATTAGATATATGCATATATACTTATCTTATATTTCTGGTTCCTGATTGAGCTAAATTATTGTGAAGCTATTGAAGATTGGAATTCTATATTTTTATGTGGCTCTAGTAATTATATTCTTTCAGATGGAATATATTGTAGTAGTAAGTAATTATTAGTTGTCTATGCTGATATAACTCTCGAACCACCTCCAACTTTCCTATTGTTTGATCCTTGTCTTCCTATCCTATGTAATTGACTATCCTCACCTATATCTTTATAATTAAAAAATTAATAAAATCATCTTCAAAAAAAAAAAAAGATGAACGGTCATATTAGGAGGCAGGCCACACCCTCGTCATCTTGTAGTTCCATGCAGGGGTCTCTTGCTATGGTACACAGTGTTTTACACGTGCTTTGCAACCAGGGGACAGGTATGCACGTATTGGCCCCTCAGGTGCTCTCTTGGCTTCTGCTGACGCTTGCAGCTATGAGAGCCGGAGCTCACTGGTCAAATGAGCTTCTCTGCGCATGGAAAGACCAAGGCTCGAATCCCATCATTGCCAGGTACAGCTGGGACAGGCCACTCCCTGACATCCTGAGACGCTTTGCCCATCTGTGCAGGCAGCCCTGAGCGAGACAGACCCACACTCTTGCGGCAAGAGGAAGTAGCTTCGCACGACCCTATGGAAACCATGACTTTGCTCTCAAATAGTGGGACTAGCTGGCTGCCCAAACCACGGAAGCCCACCCTGTGACAAGGACTAATGCAGATGCTGTCAGAAGACTCGCGCTCTTCTTGCAATATCGGCGATCAAGTGAAGTCCAATATTAGAAAAGATAAAGGTTTGTTGTGGCAAAACCCTCCACTGACGTCCATGAAAGAATATTTATGAGAATCAGGGGAAAGAGATGAAAGATAGTGGCATCGACCGCAGAGAGCCTTTGAAAACGGGCCGGCACGTAATTAAGCCTTCAAAAGGGAGAAAAGTCACAGTTGCGGCAAACTTTCAAAAGATCCCAATCTAACATACAACTTGTTTACTTTCCCCCCCTCCCCTGGGCCTGCCTGAAAGCTGAACCCAAGAAAAAGAAGCTGCAACATATTTTCTCTTTTCTGAAAAAAGAAAAAAAAAACAACACCCAACAGGGAGTGCAATCCTAACCTGGAGTTAGGCCGGCGGAGTTAGGCCAGCAAGTTTGGTCGGCACAAGGGCCACCGTAAAGCGTGTTTGGACCACTCTTGGAGCCAGAGAGGCCAGCACACAGATGTGCACCATCCTCCCTGACTCCCAGAGTGGTCCAAATGTGCTTTGTGGTGGCCCTTGTGCCGGCCAACCTTTGCTGGCCTAACTGTGCCGGCCGAACTCCAGGTTAGGATTGCGCCCTGAGAGTCCACTGGGCTGAAACGTATAGTTAATGATCATGTTAAGTAAATATATTTAAGAATTTAAATGCTTCTTAAAGAAGCAATCCAAATCAGGTACCTCACTGAAAACAGAGACTCCAGCAGCCAGAGGCAGATCTAAGGGAGGGCAAATTTGTAAGTTTTGCAAGAAGCCTTACCTTGCAGTGGAAAACATTCCTCTCCTGCACTGTTCTAGCCAATCCTCACAGGGAACAGCAACATCTTGGTGTTGCTTACTGGCTACAGCAGCAAGGGAGAGGAGGGATTCACATGACAGGGTAAGGCTTCTTGGAAAACTTACAGATTTCCCCCCCCCCTTAGATCCACCTCTGCCAGCAGCTGCCTTGCTACCGCTGGGCAGAAGATTTAGTCGAGAGGGTTAATGCCTCCGTTTGCCTGAAGATAAGAGCTGAAGATCTGAAGGTCGCCAGTTCGGGACAGCCGGAAATCTCTGTGAGCGGCAGACCTCGTTAATTGCGGCTGATTAACAGCTGAGCTTCGGCTGCCTTGTGCGAGGGGGAGTTGTGCTGAAGTTCAGCCGCTTCTCTGGTGGGAGCGGGGAAGCCGCTTATCAGCCAGCAAGAAGACAAACGGGTGGCCAGAAAGAAGGACTAAATCCAGAAAGATCCATCTCTATGTGTGTAGTTCTTGAAAGATAGAACATTTCTGTATAAATTGTAAAAACCTTCGGGTTTCTGAATAAAGTCTGCCCACGTAAACCGCCTTGAGTTATAGTCATTAGAGAAATCTGGTGACCTAAGAAAGGCGGTATATAAATCCAAGTATTATTATTATTATTATCCTTTTGGCTTTGCGGTGGGCAGGCAGTTCTGGACTGGGCTGCCCCTTACACTGCTGTACGGGAGCATCAGTCACTCCTAAGTCCCCCTGGTTGGCACAGACCCATACAGAAATGTCCCTGTTGAAAGTCGAGGGTGTGTAGCCCAGGAAATACATTCCAAAGGAAAAATAGTCCGCAGCAGAGCATGCGTTTTGAAGAGCAAAGAGCAGGCTGAGTGCTTCCCAGCAAGGGGCTAGGACTGCACTCCGGGGTCTGCCTGAATCACCAGCCTGCCTCGGTTGCCCATTTAATTTCCATAAAATACAATTCCAGGGGCTGCGATGATCAGAACTGTCACAATTATAAAAAGTTTTTTGTTTGTTTCAAAAGCCGGCAGAACAGCTGGAATTTGCCATTGACCTGAAAAGCTGCCGCAGCAAAACTTAATTTCAAGGCAAACAAGATTAAACACAAAGAGGGCTGCCTCTCTGTCCCGACAATTATGCATGGACGGGATAGAGTCGATAAAGGGATGTTCTTTTCCCTCTCTCAAGACACCAGAACCAGGGGGCAGCCGCTGAAGCTGAGGGTTGGGAGAGTTAAAACGGATAAAAGGAAGTACTTTTTTACCCAGCGGGTGGTTAGTCTGTGGAACTCTTTGCCACAGGAGATGGTGATGGCATCTGGTCTGGATGCCTTTAGGAGGGGATTGGATGGATTTCTGGAGGAAAGGTCCATCGTGGGCTATAGGCAATGATGGATTGTGCAACCTCCTTACAAAGGTGGTGGGCTACTGGTACCGGGTGCAAGGGAGTGGCAACAGGATGCAGGCATCTTGTTGTCTCATGCCTCCCTGGGGCACCTGGTGGGCTGCTGTGAGATACAGGAAGCTGGACTAGATGGGCCTTTGGCCTGATCCAGCAGGGCTCTTCTTACGTTCTTATGACAAAGGAAAATAGCAACAGGGTGGCATTTGCAGACACAACATTTGTTTTCTCACTTAAACGAGCAAATCAATGTAATCTGAAGCTCTGCTGATTCTATCCCTGCTCTCTCCTCTCGAATGCCATTATAAAATTACCAGTGAATACACTTTCTAGATCTGCTTTCATCCTGCAGAAAAGTCAGCGCTGTAACAAATAGCAGTGACTGCACAGCTGGCAGGAAAACCAAGGACCTGGTGGAGGCCCACATTTTGAAACGTTATTCTATTGTATTCTGTCTCGTATCCACCAGCAGGCTTTCAAAATGGGAAAAAAAAAAGAATAATAAAACCTAGAAAAAAAAGAAGCATCACAAAACCTCAGTCAACGACCGATTCAACGGGGAGACGCAAAACAAAATGAAACGGCATTAAATAAACATTAAGCCAGCAGCATGGGGGGACGACGAGCCCGGAAAACCAACTTCAGCTTCAATCTTAACCAAATTCAAACGGTTCGGGAAGAGAAACCCCAAGAGAGTAAAATGTATTTATTCTGGAAAATGAGTGTTCCACATTTTCAGTCGGAGGCCACTTAAAGCAGTTGACAACAAGGCTCACAACAAACAGAAGAGTCCAACGCAGAGGAGGAGGAGGAGGGAGAGGGAGAGAGGGTGAGGCTAGGGGTTGCCCCAATATTTAATTGGCACAATGGGAGTAGCTGGGCCTTAGCCCCAGAAGTTGTTCTCCTCCATGCAAAGCCCTTCCTGGCCAGATGTGTTACTGGATGCGGTTGGTAGCAAGACCTCGTGGTGGGTGGGACCCAGCACTCACCTTCCAGGGATGCCAAAGCGATAGTCCTACAGATTACTTACTACAGATTAGATCCTACAGATTTACAGAACAAAGGTTCGCCTAGTCAAAGCGATGGTTTTCCCAGTAGCAATGTATGGCTGTGAGAGCTGGACCATAAGAAAGGCAGAGCATCGAAGAATAGATGCTTTTGAATTCTGGTGTTGGAGAAGACTCTTGAGAGTCCCCTGGACTGCAAGGAGATCCAATCGGTCCATCCTCCAGGAAGTCAAGCCTGATTGCTCCCTGGAAGGACAAATCCTGAGGCTGAAGCTCAAGTCCTTTGGCCACCTCATGAGAAGAGAGGACTCTTTAGAAAAGACCCTCATGCTGGGAAAGATGGAAGGCAAAAGGAGAAGGGGGCGGCAGAGGATGAGATGGTTAGACAGTGTCACTGAAGCGATGAACATGAAATTGGGCGAACTCCGGAAGGTAGTGGAGGACAGGGAGGCCTGGCGTGCTGTGGTCCATGGGGTTGCGAAGAGTCGGACACGACTTAGCGACTGAACAACAACAACAACAGATTACTTGGTAATACAGCCTGATTCTAGAGTCTTTACATTCTTGTTTCCTCCATATAAGACCTCCCCGAAAGTATGGGGCTGTTTATGCCGCGATTGGGCCTCTGTTCCCTGACTGATTTTCCACGGGAACCCTCGGAACGCCGAGTTTGTGGCTCACGATCTTAACTCGAAGGCAATTCAACTTGCTTTTCAATATGCGTGCTTGGCTCTGCAGATACATCCAAGAGTTTGGGGTGTGTGTGTTTAGATAAATGGTAACTAATGATACCAGGAAAAGCAAAAAATATCCCTTGGGTCAAAATCTGGAGGGAAGTTCTAGCCAGGGTTTGAACTCAGCAGTTGTCATAAATGTTATTGATGGGCTTAATTATTCGGAGTGCAGAGTTAGCACTTCTCCCGCCCGGAGCAAGCCGTTCTTTCTGCAGGATGTGGAGAGTTGGGGGGGGGGTATGAATGGACATCCACCCCCGCATCCGCTCCAAGGAGCCCGTGGGCTTGCTGGGCTTCTGCGTCCCAACCTGTGCAACCGTGAAAGCTCTTGGTCTCTGGGGTCGCTCGGCTGAGTGAAGGCCACCTTGCGCAGCCATTGGCTTAAACGAATTTGTAAATAAGCAGGCAATGATGGCTTTGCTGGAGCTCAGCACTGCAAACTCCCCCTTGCCTAATTTCCCCAGGAAGGAATCGCAGCAAAGGCGGTCTATTTGGCAGAGGCGCCAGGATCTGGTCTTTGGCTCCTGCCACGAGAATTCCCTGGTTAACTGTCAGAGCCGGAAGCTGACACGGCCTCCCTCGAGCAAAGCGTGACCAATCACGACACGGGCTCCCAGCAAAGTGCCAGCAAGAGCTCAAAAGGCCACCCCTGCCCTTGCCGTGGTGCTGAGAGGCATTTGCAAGGCGCCACCTGCTTGCTTACCTGCGCATTAATACTGCACTGCCAGCTTCTCTGCTGAAGCCATGTTGAGACCCTCAGTGGGCAGCCTCTGAATTCAGTTCTGGGGTTAAATGGAACAAATGGGCCACTTCACGGGGTGTTCTTGGAAGAGCCAAGGGGGGGGGGAAAGAGGAACCAACACAGCTGAGGCCACCCTTTGCTCCCACAGGCCACACAGGTAGAGATTTTCAAGGGGGGGGCCACACAGGGCAGAATATGGGCAGGAAGGCGCCTTCTCTCTCATTACACTTCTGCCCTTCTTCTCAAATCAGAGCCTTCCTTCGAGAGTATTCCGAGCTGCCAGAGGAAAACTAGGCAGAACTAGGTTTCTCCTCTCTCACTCCTTAGATCTGACTTCTTTCTGTGCAAGCTCCAGTTTTTAAGGAGATATTTCAAAGGCTGCAAGCATCAGAATGACAAAAGGCCTGTGTGGGCTGGTTTGGTTGATCAATTCAAGACTCTCTCTCTCTCTCTCTCTCTCTCTCTCTCTCTCTCTCTGCTTAAATAGATAGTGCATGGAATCCTGAAACCAGAAAATGCCAGAGGAGGGAGAAGCAGAAAGGTGAAGGGATGATCCGCCAGGATATTTCTCTGCGGCAGACTCCACTGAACGAATGCAAAGTACGCCAGGCCCAGGGCAGCAACTGATCATCGCCACACGCCCAACTCGCAGGAGTTTGCCGTGGCGGGACCTGAAAGGAGGCTGGGACTGAAACGCTGCTCTCTCTCCCTCTCACGCCTCCGGAGTCTCGAGAGCCCTTGTGCGCAAACACAGCTGCTGTCTCATGTCACCACCCCCACCCTCAAATGGCTGCATGCGCTTTGCAGTGTTCGACGGCCCGGCCCACGGCCAGGGAGATGTCTTGGTCGTCACTGTGCCTGGCCTGCAATCCTCACGGGGGCTAAGAAAGTGAGAAATGCAGCAGGCGGCCACAGGTACAGTATCTGGAGAGTCTGCCTTACATTAGCAATTAGGAAGAGTTGTGCTGGATGAGACCAAGGAGGCACTGATTCAGCAGCTGGTTTCCAGCAAGCCGCTTCCAGGGGGCCCACAAGCAGGGCACAAATGCAACAGCCCTCAACCAGTGGTGGCATCTAAATGATTTAAGAACAGGAACTCACTTTTGATTGGCACGTGTCAGGATCCGCCCACCGGAAGTGACGGAGGCTGGCAGAGTCCAGGTCTACCCGCGGCTGGTTCTTAGCCCGTGTCGACGTCAGCGACGAGTGGGCAGAGCCAGCCGGTTCTGTACAGCGCCTGGCGCCTACAGAACAGAATTCCCCCCTCCCCCAATTGCAGCTCCAATAGCGATGGGGACAGTCTCCCAAAGAAGCCTCTCACCCAGAGCACCAGTGAAACGCTCTGGACTGGAGAGACAGCGGCAAAAGCCTTTCCTTGGTCTTCGCAGCTAGGCAAGGTGGAGTTATTCAAAATTGCCAGGGAAGTTGAAAATTGGCACGGGGGCAGCAGCCTTGAAGCCGAGGCTGGCTGAGCAGAATGAGGCAGGAACCTGTGGAAGGGGCTGAGGGGCGGCACCACTCCGGACGGCACCCTGGGGCGCTTCCCCACACCAAAGCCCGCTTATGCCGGGCAGGTCAGGAGGGCAGCTTCAAAAAGTCCCGGCTCCCCTCCGTCCCCTCCGGGGGCCCCCTCGATTCACCACCACACCCCCAGGATGCCCCTTCTCCCCAGTGGGCTGCAGACTCACCAGAGCGGCTGCTGACTCCACGTGTGTGGCTGGAGGGAGCGAGGAAGGGGGCTGTGCAGGACGGGACTTCCCCACTGCAGCCCTTCCCCCTTCGCCCCCCTAGGAATCAGGAATCGCTCCCTTTAACCCTCTGAGTGCCGGCCAACCAAGAAGAAAAGCTCTTTGCAGAGGAATTGGGGGGGAAGGGGGCCGCGGAGTGAAGTCAGCCCTAATTTTAACAAGTGGAACTGAGTTCCCCCGCGTTCCCCCTACATGACATCACTGCCCTCAACCCTTTCCAGCTCCCACAGGGGTCTCTGCAGGGCCTTGCTGAGCTGACAAAGCATGTAAGGGCTAATGCTAACTTTCACCAGGGAATCCCGTTAGTAGGCCAGCATTAAGCACCATCTAGCCAAGGCTGCTTTGGAGCTGGGCTTTCTGAAAGAGCAGTGGAGCCCCTCCCTCCCGCCCGCCACATGGCAGATTTCCTTGGATACACAGTCCAATTTATGACTGGGGGGCAGGTCTGGTAGTCCCAAATTCCACTGCAGTTTCTGCGGTTCTGGTTGCAGAGCTTCCTCACTTTAATGCAACATCACTGAGAAAGACATTGCATGTCTTTGCAAACTCCCTCGAAAGACAGGAGAGTATGTGGTTCTTTTCCATACCCAGAAGACAGATTTTTTTTTTAAGAAAAAGAAAAGCAGACTATACATTTTGCATGAGTGTTGATTAAATAGCTTTTGAGGTCCGAGGAGAAGCAAGGAGACCCTTTTAAACTTGGTTTACATTATTACCCTCTTTAGTCAAACTGATTTTTGCAAAAGCTAATATGAGGCTCTGATGCTGAATTCAAAGGAAGACAAGGAGCAAATCTGGGTTAAGGCACGCCGCAGTAATGGTGTCGTTGACAAAGAAGCTGGTCTCCACCCACTGCCGCAACGGACCCAGCAAAACAGACTAGGACAGCAGGTGCCAAACCTGTGTGATCACAGCACCCTTCTTTTGCGGTGGCCTCCTCTTCCTCTCTTGGGCGTCGTCATATTGGATCTTGTGACCCAAGACGGTGGCAGCGGGTAGAGCCAGGACAATGGGCGCCGCCATCTTGGATCACGCAAAATCTCACAAAGTCTTGTGCGCTCCAAGATGGCGGCACCCGGGAGAACTGGGAAGAGGAGGCCATTGGGGACATCCAGCTGTGCCTCTGCGACTTTGCCACAGGCACCGCGTCACACAGTTTGGGAACCACTAGGAGGTAGACCACTGGACTGTGAGGTAGAAGGGATACTCAATCTGTCCTCTAGGGTGACGTCATACCCCCCTCCGACTCTCATGCAAGCTGAAGTTCATGGATCACGGCAGCAAACTTGTGGCTGCCCAACTTCCACGGATCTGCCCACCACAAGCAGCAAGAACGTTCCACTGACACAACCCAGTGATGTCACCATCTTAAAAGAAACACATCCTGGCTTGAACAGAGCCTCCCTGTTCAGAAGCAGTATACCCGGGCATATCAGTGGCCATGGATAACGGCACAAGGTGGCTATTGCCATCAGGGGCAGACCTAGTCAAAATGATGCCCGGGGCACCCAATAGAAGTGAGCCCCCATGAGAGCCCAGGTCTACCCGCACAATGTTGCCCAGGGCGCCCAGGGCTCTTGCCCCCTCTGCCCCCCCTAGATCCGCCACTGATTGCCATCTCTATAGAGCTCCTGGAAGGACTTGGCTGGCCACTGTGGGAAGCTGGACTCTACGGGCCTTTGTTCTCGACCCAGCAAGGCTCTTTTTAGGACATGCAGAAAGCACTCAAAAACACATGCCAACCTGCAAGCGTAGCCCGGAGCTCAACCACCTCAGCCCCCCCGTCATCAGCCCCACCTCCTGATCCTCCGAAATGGATCCGGGCCTCTGCCAAGCTCATTATCCCGCACCACTGAGTCAGCCGCACTAGAGAGCCTGTTTTTTGCGGCGCCCCCGGAGGCATCTTGTTTGGCTTGCCGTCTGCAGATGTGAGAAATATCTAGAAAAAAAATCTGGCAGTCGTACACGCGCTTCGGCAGCCCACACACTCATCACACTCCGCAGCCTTAATCCACCTCGTTCCCGATTACGGATCAGCGGCCAGCCGTCGCGCTCAAGCTTGAAGGCTCCTCGGCAGAGCCCCGCGCCGTAATTGCTATGCGCTGGGGCACGGGCTGAGCACAGCAAACCGTTGGGATGGAACGCAAACCCAACTTCCAATTAGCAAGGACAAAGCGGGAAGGAGATCTTTTCCTAGAACGCCTGGGAAAGCCAGATGACGCCCAGGATAGTCTCCCCCTTTCAACTGGGCGCCTTTCTCCAGAAGCTGAAGGCAACTTCCATAGTTATTGCCTGCCAATATTTGTCAATGCACAAGGTGGCAAACTGTGACTGCCTAAGACAACCTTCTTGGGATCAGTCCAAAGCCCTTGGTTTCTTCTAGTCCAGGATTCCATGGGGAATAGCCGCTGTTCCCAAACTTACCTGGGTCACCACACCCCTGAAGCCTTCCCAGCTCAGCTGGGTGCCGCCATCTTGGATCTCACAAAAGGGTAAGGGTAAGGTCTGCAGTTTCCAAGATGGCTGCTCCTAGCTTTCTACAACCCACCTGACATCAGGTCGTGGCCCACCACGACTCACAGTTTGAATAACACTGCTGTAAGAAATTGAGCTTTAACCCAACGCAGTTTTCTGCACTCGTAACAGGAATGCTCCACAATCAACAAACAAATAGTGCCTTACGCAGCACGGTCCAAGAAATGTAGTTTTAGGACCCGACGTTCCAATACGCACAAGACACAGAAGCAAACCGCACATGGGAAGCAAGTACTTACTGATGTGTACAAGTAGCCTTCACTGTTCATGGCTAAGTAGAGTTTTGTTTGAACGCCTTGAATCGCCACCACTCGTAAACCCACAGGGATGAGGTTAAACAGAGCTAGGACGGAAAGAGAGGAACAAAGCTAGCCTCTTTGGATAAAACGTCAAGATGGCAAAAAATGTATTGAGAAGAAGCTGCCCAAACATAAGCAAATCAACCACTTGATCAACTCAACCACAAATCAACTCAAAGAGGGCAGGTGGTTGAGGCAGTCATCACCTGCATGTCTGGATGCTTCTGCAACTGGGAACTTCTGGGAACTTCTGTAGATCCCACGGCCACACCCTCACCCCAATGCTCAGAGGCTGAGGAAGGGCCACCTGGGCACATTCTCAGTCTTTCTTCATGCGCTGGGGCGAAACCAGCGATTTTCAACCACTGTGCCGTGGCCTGCAGATGTGCTACTGGAGTTTGAGGGAGGGTCATTTATTAGTCGGGCCATTGGGAGATGGGAGCCCCCCTTTCCACCAGCAATATGGTGCCCACATCTCCCAATGGCCCGACCAATAAATAACTCTTGTGAATTGTGAAACAAAAACTGATGGTGTGCCTCGACCTTTCCTGGTGTGCCAGGAAAGGAAAAAAGGTGGAAAATCATTGGCCAAAGAATCTACAAGTGCTGAGCTGCTACGTGACTGATTGAGACGCCTCTATTGCATTCACCACTGCTGGAGTTGAGAACTTAACAGAATCATAATGTCGAAGACCTGGAGGAAGAGGGAGCAATGCTGGCACAGTTTGTCTTTGCCAGTTACCCTACGTGGTGCGGACCGAGAAGCTGGCTTGCAAAAAGGTTTTCTGAATTCCACGGCCCCATTTGCCAAGATCATTTTTGCCACGCCGGCTATTTGTCTTGCTAGATTAAAACTAAATGAGCCAAACTCCCAGGTGGAGAACTGTGGCTGGAAGGATGAAGGCAGAACTAATCTGCGGTTTATCAGCAGAGGGCGGGGTGGGGAATGGCACATATTACAAGGCACCTCGCACTGTAACAGCGCATTTGCGATGGCTTCAGAAGGGAGAGGCTTTGTTTTATTTCTGGCAAAATGAGGGGGTGCAAAACTTTTCCTGGCTGGAGAATAAAAAAAAAAAATCTAATGAAATCCAAAGCAGAGCGATGAACCTCTCCAGATCTCCATGGAGATAACATTTGGACAGGTTTTGCAGAAGGCACAACTACCTCCTCTGGTTTCACGGGTTTTCAAGTGTTTTTCTGCTGCTGGTTCAAGAGCAAACATGAACACGGGGCTCGGCTCCATCTGCCACCCTCAAAACATCCTCTGGTTTCAAAAGGCCACTCATGTGGACTAGAAAGCTGGACAAACACCCAAGCAGTCTCGTTCCCAGGGCATGATACTCACTGTAGGTGCTTTCCTCCTCTTTGGTGCCATCGATCGTCCCATCTGCTTGCAACTGCAAGTGGTAACCTTGCCGACTGTACAGTTTCGTTACAATGCCTTTAAGCTGTGGTTCTGTAAGAGAGCAGAGCAGAGCAAGAAGATTAAGACGGGCCTTACAAACCACAATGATGCGTATGCGTCAGGCCACAAAAAATTCAGGGCTGGCGTTGTGTTTTCGTTTTGCCTGCAGGAACTGCCCAAGGAAAAAAAGAAAGAAAGAAAGAAAGACGAGACTTTACACCTGCCTGCATTTCGTCTAAAGATCAAATCAGCAATTAAAACACCGGCTGCCACCCATTATTCTGTTTCATGGGGGAATGAGAAATGCAGATGACTTTCGAACACGCGCACCCTGTGCCAGCAAATCAAAATTCCAGCAGTGTGTTTTTACGGCTGAAGGAGCCGGATCTGATCTCCATTAAGATTAGGAATGCATTGGCAAGGGGAACATCCTGTTTTTTTATGAGCAGAGATTCATCAAAAGTAACAAAAGAGGGAGGTTGCGGGGGTGGGGGGTGGGTGGGGAGAGAGATACTGGCTTAAAACGACAAGACCAAAAATAGGACATGTACCAACTAAGGACCCAGGTGATAGGCTAGCACCGGTTCAGTTCCAATGAACTTCTCAGCATCTAGAGGGTCCCCCAACACACACACACACACACACACACACACACACACACACACACACACA
>JAJKFI010020318.1:0-17726 GCA_029204185.1 Lerista edwardsae | reverse complement strand
TTATTATTATTATTATTATTATTATTATTATTATTATTATTATTATTTATTGGATTTCTATCCCGCCTTACTGCCCAAAGGCACCCAAGGCGGCATTACAATACAAAAATACAATTAAAATACACAATTTAACATTAAAAAAGCAATTTAAAAACAATATTAAAATAATACAATAAAACAAAATTAAAACAAAACAATACAATTTAAAAACAACAAACCACGTGGATCATTTAAATGCATATGTACATGGAAAGTTGTCTACACGCAGAGATCTCTTGTTGGATAGTGTACGTGAGAACAATACAACATTATGCAATATAGTGTAGTGTCAGTATTTTAACATTCTGTTTTAGTCCTGGTTTCCCTCACTTTTCCTTCCTATTTCTCTTGGATCCATTAATCCGTTTTTTCTACAAGCTCTTTAAAGACAGAGGCCTACATAAATATTTAAACTGTTGTTATCCACCCTGAGCCCTTCAGGTAGGGCTGGATATACAAAACATAATCATTCACAGCAAGTGATTTGAACTGTATGTGACTGTAACATTTCTCGTAAGCAGCTCCACGATTGTATGAGTGAAATCCGGGGCAATCTTTCAATGACAAATAGCCACAAGGCTGTATTCGTCATTCCAGGGAATAATTCAAGCAATTCAGGATTAGTCAGTGAAATATAAATCATCATATAGGCACAATATGCTATATAGCTAAGTTGAATGTTGTTGCTACTCGTTAATTATCTGACATGCATCCACGATTGGTCAAAGAAATGTGGCACTTACTGTCATTTCTACCCTAAGAATCAAACTCCCGCAATGGGTTGGCAAAGGTTTGAGGAGAAATGTTCTCTTTGATATATTTTGCAATTTAATTTATTCATCTTATACAGTTTTCCCCGGTATGCACCAGTTCACGGTTTCAGTTATCCATGGATACCATGGATACCGGGACGCCTATTCAAAAGACAGGGGAACAGTAAACAAATCTCTTTTTTTACCTTGTTGCAACAAAACACCGATGTTCCCCTATCTTAAAAAATACATCCCCAGTATCCACGGTTTCAGGTATTCATGGGGGAGGGAGATCCGGAACGGAACCCTAGCAGATACCAGGGCATACCTTTATACTGCAATAGATAACTTCAGCTACAGTTTCAGATATAAATCTTACCTGTTCTTGTTGGCCTCAGTTTAGTTCATATCTTTGGCATTTTGTAGTTTCCTAGCACCCCTAAACATTGATAGACTATTTTATATAGCAGTTACACTCAGTATGCATGTTTGGAACAGAATTCTGTATTCTGTGTTTGAAAGGCGGATGGACCCACCTGTTTTATTGAGGAGGAGGAAATGCATTGTGATGCACTCAAACACTGTTCTACTTGCAAAAGGAAAGCACAATTGTGACACTGAGAGAGCAGCCATGTGACCATAACTGTGACCAGTTATGTTGACTTACAGTTCTGTTACAGAATATGTGTTAGTGTTTCTACTGGTGTTAGAGCGGCTACATGATCAGTTTTCAGCAAATTCTTCAGAATTAACAACACATCTTTGGTTGTGAACTCACCATGTGCCATCAAGCTCTGTTTTTTTGTATCAAATACAGTTGAACACTGTTAATTCTCCAAATGTCAATTAAAAACATGTTTCTTTTTGTATGAGTGGGGATTTATCCTTCTTAGCTCTTTAACAGTACAATCCTATACATTGTCTACTTGGTCTCACTGAGTTCAGTTACTTACTTACTTCTTAAAGATACATAGGATTATGCCCATATTTTCATTAAAGGCTTCTGAATCGGAACTTTCCACAATATCTCTCCTAGTAGAGATTTCTTTCTATCTTTTAGAACAGAAACAGCGCTAGGCTGCAAAATGCAATATTGACCAGAATAGCCACACAAAACATTCATTCTATCTTATAATATCAGAGTCTAGTTGGGACATGGTGGCGCTGCGGGTTAAATTGCTGTTGCTGACCGGAAGGTTGGGAGTTCAAGACTGCGCGACGGAGTGAGCTCCCGTTGCTTGTCCCTGCTCCTGCCAACCTAGCAGTTCGAAAGCACCTAAAAATGCGAGTAGATAAATAGGGACCACTTCGGTGGGAAGGTAACAGCATTCCATGCGCCACGGTGTATAGTCATGCTGGCCACATGACCACGGAAGCTTGTCCTGGGACAAATGCTGGCTCTTTGGCTTAGAAACAGAGATGAGCACCGCCCCCTACAGTAGGTCATGACTAGACCACCTGGTCATGGGGAAACCTTTACCTTTACGTAGTTGGGGGATGCCAGTGCCATGCAGTGCTATAACACATGTGGAACTAAGATAACTAACTCAGCATGAGCATATTGCGTACCAATGAAAAACTGAAATTTCTCCCCCTTCCCCACCACCGTGTAACTCAGACTGAGCTAAGATTTCAGCATATGGCATATCACTCAAATGTCAGGTTAGGTAGATTATTCCTTATCCGGACATCCAAAATCCATACCACAGGTGGGGCCTTTTTATCCACAAGGGATCCATTCCTGGAACCCTCGTGGATTAAAAAAATCAAAGGGTAATTAAACCTGTGGATTTTGCCCGCCCACCCTCTGAACCTGGAGGGCTTCCCCAGGCCCTGTAATACCTTATCAAACGCAACTTCTGGTTTCCCCCCAAAATTCACTTCACAGGCAGAGAATAGAACTTACAGCCAGTACCTGCACAGTACGGGGAATGAGCACAAAACTTTCTTGACGTTGGGTGTTTGTTTTTGCCGAAACAGCCATTCTGAGGCCTGCCGAGGCTGCACACAGCAGCGTGGGACGCACTGTGGGCCTCAAGAGAGCCTCCAGAGGTGACCGGAGCACAGCTCCAAACGCCCTTGGAGGCTTCATGTTGAGCTGAATTTGGCTCAACGCAGCTCTGGGGGACCTGTGTTGAGCCAAATCCATGGATTAAAAATCTGCAGATAAATTAGGCTCAACCTGCATTCCAAAATTGATATATTTTTTGTTCAAGATTTTTTTAAACTTTCTGTAACACGAACACTAGAAAGTTTTGTGCTTATTCCCACATACTGTGCAGGTACATGCTGTAAGTTCTATTCTCTGCCTGTGATGTGAACCCATATAGATATTGTTGAAAAATGTCAAAGACACCAGCAGACATCCATATGGGTAACAGAGAGAAGAGCAAGAGGAAACATTTCTCATAATATTTATGCAATATTTATCATTCATTTTATCAATGTTTATCATTCCGAAATCCAAACAAACACAAAATCCAGACACTTTCCCATCTCAAGCAGTCTGGATAAGGGATACTCAACTAAACCTGCATCATCAACTTGTGGTCACTAACCTTTATGATGAAATCAGCTGGCTTTATAAATGTCCCCTAAGGTTGCTTGGTGAAGAAAACAGATGGCAATGTACTCAAACACAAAATGATATGTTTCAGATTCTTATACTAGCCTGATAAAGTCCACGATGGTCCATGATAAAGTGTAAGGGTGGATGGAGAGATCATGTCGATGTTGTGATGATTTCAAACACTGTTCAACCTGCAGAAAAATCTCTCAGTTGAAGAGCTGAAAATTAAAAAGCGAAAAGAGAAGAGGCAAACTCAGCAGCTATTATTCAGAAGTGAGACTTCTTCAGCGGGTTGATTTCCTAGTAGTAGCACCTTTGCTCTTTCCAGCACAAGTCTATACATATTTACTTGGAAGTAAGTCCCATTATTTTCAATAATTGCAACACACGCCTATGCATGCATGTCTACCCAGAAGTAAATTCCATTGAGTTCAATGAGATTTATTCCCAGGTAAAAGTGTATAGGAATGCAGACTCAGTCTATTGAAGGGCAGATTTTGCCCAGCTCTTCTTCTCCAGCTAAGCTACTTGTCCTTGCCTCTCCAATCTTTGAAAACTTGTTTCTAAGCAGAATAAGTGATGAGCCTCTAGGAAACCCAGCTAATCTCACGCCACGTTCAGAATTCAGAACTGACTGCAGGTGTCGATAGCTGCCTTTTGTATGATGCTATTTGATGCTTTATGGAAATTTGTGAAAGCTATTCTTTTTTCTCATTCAATGTTTCTTTTTTAAGGCTTCAAAAACAAGCTCACAAGAAACAGATATGCATTGGCATTTGTTGCAGACAACTATTAACAATATGGATTTTATTCCAAATTAATGTTGAGCATGGTTTCTTCATTAAGGGCGAGGAAGTGTCGGGCCATCCTTCTGTTTTGCTTTTGCTTTATTCAAAAATTGCAGAGAAAAAAAGCCGAGGAGGATGGGGAAGCATTGCTTCTCATCTTGCAGTTATTCTATTTGCAACTCCGTATCCAGGGCAGCGTGCAGTATGTACCAAGCCACAAAATTAAGGACCATCTTTGAGGCAACGACAACAATAGCCCAAGCAAAATTAGTGTATAATGCAATTTGCATTGAGGGAGTTTGGGTGGGTGTTCCACTTAAGATGGCAAGCAGCTCCATGATTTGAAAGAGGTTCAAGCAAAGGGGTCAAATGTATAAGTCTAAAAATGTAGATCTTAAAATTGACCTTGAAAAACTGTATCGACTTACCCTTGGGTCATTGGCCTCTGAGCAGGAGAGAGCGAGCCATGTGCCACCCTGATGGCGCAAGGCGGGTTAGGGCACTCTCCTACCGGCATGGGAGGAGACCATCTACGCCATGCCACTGTGACCCTAGATGCGGTGCAGTGAAACAGACGGTACCCATTGCCCTGGTGCTGCTGTTAGGGCTAAAACTCCTCTCTGAATCTGCAAACCAAAGTGTGCTTGCCTGGATGCAAGAGCAATTTAGCCCAGTGGAACTTACTCCTCAGTAGATGTTCATAGGCATGTGCTGCACATTCTTTGGCTAACATTTCTATGTACATGAAAGAGGAATGTGCGCTGCAGCCCTGGAGAAGCCGAGAGCATTTGTGTGCGCTCAGCCTCTAAATATGGTAGGGATACATCTGCACTTGGAAGTGAGAGCAGTGCTGGAGTTTGCACAGAGGATGGAAGTCGTCCTTGGACAACACACACAACCACATTTAAAATAAAAAGCCATTAAGGTCAGACTGTCTGCACTGCACTAATTTATCAATGTTTTCTATAAGATGTGTCAGATCCTCCATGTGTCGGCTTTGGAAGGAAACAGTCTGGACAAAAATGACAACCCAACACTGCCCGCAGCTTTTTAGAACCCGCTTGATACATTTTCCTGACTTCTCCATCTGAGCTCCAAATCCTTTAGCCTGTCAAGGCCTCTAGCACCAAACATCCTTCAATCAGCGGCACACACTCACGTCCAGACTCCTCGGAATAGATGCAGGGAGGCTGACTGCAGTCTGCTTAAGCAAACCTGACTTTGACAGAGGTTCAGTTTCTTGCTGATTGCCAAGGTCCTTGCAGCCTTCTGCCTGGGAGTGGATCACTACTTTTCACTTTGGTATTTGTTTTGATCAAACATGCCACACAACCCCGTCCCTCTCTCCCTTATTGCCTTCCTATAAAATAATAAAAGTTGCGTCTGCAGTTCCTTAGAGATTTTGCCACACTCTCTTTGCGATATGTATTCATTCATTCTAAGCAGGGCTGAAAAGTAAATGCGCTTTTTTGCCTTCTGCAAAACCCTGCTATTCATGCACACCACATGATTGTTGCAGGAATAGTGCTGACATAGCGTGTAAGGCTGCCCAATTCTCTATGGATCCACACAGATACAGGGGAGATTCATTCCAATTTCACTGGGACCTAAGCACTTGCAGCTAAGCACATAAATCTCATTGATTTCCAGGGGACTTGAAGGTATCTACCTTTCACTGTACAGAACATTTCTCCTATAATTTTGTCTTTGTTCCTCTTTCTTCCTGTATGCAGCATTTTCCTCAATTTTGCTTCACTGTTAAGTGTACATTAATTAGCACTTGCATGTTGCAAAAAAAAAAGGGGGGGATGTGCCGCACTCTTTGAGTCCTAAAAGTAGTAAGAACAATTCCAGTCCAATCCCTGTGCAGGGCTACACCAGTGACAGCACAGCTACTGCTGTTTCAGCTACTGGAGGTCTCCTTCGGGTAAGGGGACATTTGTCCTCTTGCCCTGGGATAACCACTAGCAGCTGCTATGGGTCACCTTGGACCTGAGCATACGTCCACATTGACTTGGTAAGGTGGATCAGGCCCAGGAGGGGTGGGATCGGCAGCAGTGGTGCATGCCAATCCCAACCCCCTTCCTGGGCCTGATCTGCTCTCCTCCCTGTCCCATCACAGCCCCGTTTCACCTGCCCCCCCTGTACTGTCCGTTCCCACCCCATTTAACCTCCCTGCCTCTCTCAACCCCCTGCTCTGGCTCACCTCCTCTAGCAGATCTCCGTTGATCTGCCGTAAAGCAGCCTCTGTTGGTGCAATGCTAGGAGGAATCAGACCCAAAGTCAAGGAAAGCCAAAATCAGATGCTAGGTAGTCTGTACATCAGGTACAGGGAAGTAGAGGAACAGAAGTTGGAAAACACTGAATGAGAGCTTGAGACTTAGGGCGCAATCCTAACCTGGAGTTAGGCTGGGTCCCTTCTGACGGTTAGAAGTCCCTGCTGGCTCAGGAATGTTGCAAATGCACGATAAGATTTTGACCACCCTTGCAGTCAGGAAGGCCCCAGGGTAAGGGAACATTTGTTTCCTTGCCCCGAGATAAGTCCCAGCAGCCGCTATGGCTCAACTCAGATTTGTACCAGTTCAATCACCGGTGCAAGCCTGTGTTGACCAATGAAGGTAGATCAGGCCTGAGAAAGCGGTCAGCATCACGTTTGTGTGTTCCACCAGTGTAAACAGTGGATAGGTTTGGGCTGTTAGTTATTCTGCTAACTGGGTAAAGGGACACTTTTTGAAGTGGTGCTCCTCTTAAATCTAGCAGGGGTCACTGCCCCTATTCACCCCAGTGCAGGGTTATTGCTCATGGCTGTTGGCTGGTGCTTCTTCTGCATCTTTTTAGATTGTGAGCCTTTTTGGGACAGGGGGCAAGAAATTGTTTGATTTTCTCTGTAAACTGCTTTGTGAACATTTTTGTTGTTGAAAAGCCATATACAACTATTCATAATAAGAATCTCCAGGAAATGCCCATTTGCAAGAACAACCAAACATTTATGACCTCATCCTGTCCCCCAGCCTATGACAGTGGAACAGAGTCTTGCTTTTGTGAGAGGCTGAATGGCAGCGGCACTCACAGGGTGCTGCCAGTAGCCAGTTTGAAGCCACCACCACGAATGGTGGCAGCAACCAGCTGCTGCAGCCGGCCACCTACTCTGGAGGAAGTACACTTGAGGCAGGGAGTGGATCACGGGGAGCGGATGGAACGGTGTTCTGGGGGAAGGACAGGGGGCAAAGAGGAGATGGGGAGGGCAGCACTCCAGACCTTATCCCCTTTCTTGGAAATCTCTCCACCCCGTTTCCCGCCTTATGCCACCAAAATAGAAGATCCATAGGCGGCCCCATGGCTTACATGGAGGTAAGTCAATATTTTTACATATCGGTACACGTACGCCCCATTTGTCTTTGGGTCATCTCTCCCCACTGTATGATGCAGCATGTTTCTTTTCGGCATGGCTACATCCAATGGGTTAGGGGTAGAATCAGGCTGTCAGGCTGTGACTCAATTTTGCAACTTTGCCTTATAGTGGGGTAAGGGGTTCAGTGTTATATACCCCAGTCCTGTGGTCTGGTTTATCAATCTACAATATCAGAGTAACACCTTTGTAACACTACCCCCTTCTTTATTGTTTATTATCATGATGATCTACTACAGGAGCTAATCGTTGACCTAAAAACCATTTGTTTTAGGCTGTCCAATTGGGTTTTATTTATTACAAAATGCATGCCACTTTATAAATGAATGAAGGGACTGAGGTGAATGATGCCGATAATAGCACATACCATTAAATGAAGCGCCCAAGAGATTAATGCATGGGTGCATATAAACTCACAGTCAGAAAAATTAAGTAGGAAAAAATGACAGTCATAGACAGAAATATCAACACTGAATGCAACTTCTTCAAAGGAAGCTGTGCTGGTTTGTAGCAACAAAAGCAACAGTCTTGTAGAACCATAAATACATTTATAGTAACAAATATTTGTGGATTTGAGTATCATTCATTCCATTCACCTGAACTGCAATCCTCAGTATGCAGAATTATACATAAAACTGTGTGTGTAAAAAAAAAAAAGGCAAGATCAGGAGTATAAGATGACAGAAAATGAAAGTGGCCTGGTCTTGTAACAAGCTTAGAAGTACACAAGATAAGTACGGCGATAGCAATAATAGGCGATAGCATCCTCCTAGCAGTGCTGTTAGTTAATCTGGTAACATGATAGAAATGTGATCCTTATTATTAAGGCCAGGGAGAATGGAATCAAACGTGGTTGTAGAAATTCTTATTCAACTGTTTCTTGCTCTAATCTGTCTTTGGAGTTTTCTGTTGAAGAATTGCCACTCGCAGGTTCTGCTGTAGTTTCCTGGAAGATTAATCTTCCAGGAATCTTCTAATCTAACTAAGCATCCTGGAACTTGTATCACAATACAGAGTCAATTAATTTAGCACTGCCAGGAGGATATTATCACCTATTACTGCCATTGTTAATCATCCCAGTGCCACTCTTGTATACTTTTAAGGCCAGTTTTTTTTTCCCTGCCACCTGACACAAATATCTGCTTACTGAGGATCACCGTTCACGCATTTCTTTAGAAGCAGAGGAAACCTTGGTAGAAAAGTCCACTAAGCTTCTGCTGTAATACCTTTGTTAATTTTTTAAGGTCTCACAAGACTCTTTCTTATTTAATACCACTGTAACCATGTCAGCACTAAGTTCTACAATTCATTAGTCATAACTGCATTTGAATCACTTTCAGTGAGAGTGGGACAGATTCATCTCCCATTATGTTCACTGGGATTTAAGTGTTTAACTTTGATCAGATTGTGGCCACTTTGTATATTTATTATTGATTGAACACATGTGTACCCTGTCTTCTGAAGGTAGCTGCCTACTGAAACTAACTCCTAAAAACAATAAATTGTAACAAACCATAGGCAATAAAATGCAGTGCAGCCCACAACGGCAACACAAGGCAACAGTGTCCGGTCAGCCAGGGCTGGTGAGGCTAACTCAAGTGACCAACACCAGCAGGGGTGTCCACCTCCATTCATCCCCTGCCTCCTCTTCTTCTCTTGTGGCCACCCCCTGGATTGGAAAAGGAAGAGGGTGGCAGAGCAGAAGAGGATGCTCTAGCACCCATTGTCCTCCTCTTCCTCCCTTGTTCTATTCTTTTCCAGTCCAGGGAGCTGGAGGAGATCAGCACGTCACCAGAGGAGGAGCTTTGGCATGCCACTTGCGGCACCAAGAAGACTTGGGCCAGCCATGCACTTAGTCTCTATAGACCTTTCAGTAGTGGTCTTCTAAAAGCCATAGCAGATGTGAATGCCATGAAGTTCAAAATGGCAATGGAATGCCAGCCCATTAACCGCTTCTGCACACAAAACTTACAGTGCAATCCTAAGCAGCGCTGGATCAGGCAGGCGGCGGCCCTGTGCTGTATCCAGCACTACTTCAGGGTGGCTGGAGCCTCCCCAGCACGGGGAGGTGCTAGCCTCTCCTATGGACTCCTTGGATCTGCACCTGCTAAACATCAGGTGCCGATCTGAGGAAACCACGTAGCCTAAATCGGGGCCGCGCGGCCTAGGGATCAGGCCTAGAATTTGGACTTTTGGCCCATTGCCTGCCCAAGAATGCCCTCCTCCAGCCCACTCCCTTCCTCCCTCCCTCCCTCCCGCCTCATTCGGCCTCTGCACTGGTCAGCTTCTGCTGGCGCAGAGGACGCACAGCGTGTGCTCACCGAGGCCAGCGCTGCAGGCAGCGCCGGTTTCGGTGCATTAGCGCCAATGCTCGGGGTCCTCGGGTCGGCACTACTCATGTTGCATCGACGCTACCATGTAGTGTCGATGCAAGAGGGCACTTGGGATTGTGCCCTCAGTCTTGATCATATGACTTTTATAGCACAGTCCAAACATCCCGGTAGGCTAGCACAAGTCCCTTGTGCCAGCCTACAAGTGTCACGAATGCGCCATAACGCGCATTTGTGCCTCTTTCAGATCCAGGGACACTGATGCAAGAACGTGTGCTGTCCACCCTGTGCTGCAGCCTGGACAAGTCATTAAGGCTGGCCTAGGTAGGCCAGCATAGGGGCTTAGGGATGGCGGAAGGAGGGCAGGGGAAGGCAGAATGGGGTAGGGGAAGCAGGGGGAGGGTGGGCAGGCACAGAAAGGCGGTGGAGACAGGATCCAGCACTTAGGCTGGATCCTAAATCCCCATCCCTGGACCGGTTGGCCCTACACAGACCACTCGGATTTGCGCCAGTGATTTTGCTGGCACAGATCTGAGTAGCTCAATTGGAGTGGCTGGGGCTTTATCCGGGTAAGGGAAAAATATTCCCTTACCCCAAGGTAGCCTCCAGCTGCCTCCTAACCTGTGCTGGATACAGCACAGGCTAGCCGGTCTCCCTGTTCCAGCGCAGGTTAGTATTGCGCTCTTCATGCCATAAGATACAACAGCCATGAGTGGTGAAAGCTTTCCATGAGGGTCTAAATTTCCAACACACCATGTCCATTACAGAGAACAGATTCTCTTGTATGACTGTGCCAAAAGGTGGACTCCTGCTGAGAGACCTTGCTAAGTATCAATTAAAATACATTATTGAAAAATGGTTACATCAGATCAAAGCTCTCTTGGGCAAGCGAATATATTTAAAACGATACTGACAAAGATGGATTCATAAATGGTATAATATCAAGAGCAACAAACCCACGTTGCTCACATTCACCCCCCACCCCCCACTCTTTTAGTCGTTAAACATAATCATTACTCTTCTGGGGCTCTCTGGCTGCATGCCAGAGAGGTGTTGTGCTGACTATGACATGAGAGATCAGAACTATACTCCTACTGCTTATTTCCAGTTAATTAACAGAATGTAGGTCTCTCCCCCCCCCACATTACAATTGTAGCACAGCTGAAGGGTGATCTCCTCGCGGCAGGGATCCCAGGTCTGTGTACACACCTGCAATGCATTTTTACAGAAGCCTTAAGAGCTATTTGAGCAACACGTGTGGCTTTTGCATTATGTTTGGACCACAGCCCCATCCCTCTGATGTATTGTACAGAGTTTTCTGCCGAAAACCCGGAAGAGCAGTTTGAAGAGGCAAGAAATTGAATTCATAGTTCTACGGTACTTTTAGCATAACAATGCCTCATCAAGCAGATGTGAACTTCTATATAAAATAGAAATATAACAAAGTCAGTATGCCTTTTTTAGCATTCTTTGTTGGTGTTTTTGCAAACGCATGTGCATATGCATAATCAATAACCCATTGACTTCAATGGGCAAAATCAAGGCTAACGGCCTATTGATTTTAATGGGAGAGAATTGCATTTGGAATCACAACAAATGTTTGAGCACCTGATCTTCTAATATTCTGGTAGAAACTCATTCATTGCTCATAATCCAGGGCAGAGTTAAACAGACTTTAGGCTATTGATTTTACTAGACATAATATACTCAAATAAGGGCGTAATCCTAACCAATTTTCCAGCACTGACATAGCTGTGCTAATGGGGCATACTCTGCATTCTGCAGTGCAGTAGTAGCCACAGAGGCCTCCTCAAGGTAAAGGACTGTTTGTTCCCTCTCCTCAGAGCTGCATTGTCCTTACCTTGGTTCTGGAAAGTTGGTTAGGATTGTGCCCTAACAATAGCATATATATCTGGTAGCCCAATCTTAACTAGCACTAACGAAGCCAGACCACATGGCCTATGCTATGCAGTATCTAGCACTAGTTGGGAGCCAGCTGGCGTTCTCCTTGGGAAGGTCTCCTCAGGATACCCTTGAATATCACCCCAGCCATGCGGTCCATGCGGATTTCTGCCAGCCATTTAACTTGTGGAACCCAGTAGGATGCCTTTGCTGGTTGAGCCTAGGAGGAGGAGGCAGGCTTTCCGCTCTCAGGCCCATACACACACACACACACACACACACACACACACACACACACACACACAAATGGCACCTCCCAACCACCCTCCCAATGCCCCTCTGCCTTACCTGCTTGCGCTGGGGCTCCAAATGCAACACTGGGAGTGCTGCACCAGTGGAGTTTGCGCATATGATGGTGGTCTAACTTCCTTACTGCTTCTCATCCTTCAGAGTATTTTCACATAATGCTTACAGTGCAGTCATATACACATCTACTTAAAAGTCCATCCTTTTGAATTCAATGAGGCTTACTTCCAGGAAAGTGTTTATGGGATTTGGCTTCATAAGGAAGGATTTGTACCTTGGGCTCCCCAGTTCTACTCCAGCAATGTTCATAGCTATTAAAGGTAAAGGTTCCCCCACGACCGAATGGTCTAGTCGTGACCGACTGTAGGGGGCGGTGCTCATCTCCGTTTCAAAGTCTGTAGAGCCGGCGTTTTGTCCAAGGACAAGCTTCCATGGTCATGTGGCTGGCATGTTTCTACGCCGTAGCGCATGGAACGTCGTTATCTTCCCACCGAAGTGGTCCCTGTTTATCTACTTGCGTTTAGGTGCTTTCGAACTGCTAGGTTGGCAGGAGCTGGGACAAGCAACGGGAGCTCACTCTGTCACGCAGTCTTGAACTCCCAACCTTCCTGTCGGAAAGCCCAGCAGTTTAACCCGCTGCACCACCACGTCCCTTAGCTATTAGTTCATAGCTAATAGTTCATAGCTATTAGATAGATCCAGAAAGGATCTATCCAGGACCACACTCCATATGCAACAGAATTATGGGGGGGGCGGGGTTTGAGAAAAGAAGCTCCAGCCACAGTTGAGCAATCCTATAAATTATATCAGTGAATTTTGTCCAGCAATGGAGTGTAAATTTCCATCAAGCTTAAATAACATTTGCATTTCATAAATGATATTTCAGCAACTACAGGTATTGGATTAAATATCTTATTCAGCAGTTCAGGAATTGGATGCAATCTGTCAAGTTTAAACAGAGAATGAAAGTCTGTATTGAACAGAAAACTATTTTCCCCTTTGTTGTGGTACTGGTTACAGTGAATCCTAGTTCCCATTTAGCCTTATATTGATTTGCCTTAGAGAACATCTCTAACAAGATGTTATATACTTTAGCTAGCTATCCTTTAGATTTATAAGCTCCTTCAATTAAATTTTCAACCGCTGACAAAGTCATGCAACAAAATCCGCCCATTAAATCTCTATAACGAAAAGAAGAAGCACTGAAAATAAAGTGGTGCTAGAACAACACTTCTCTTTATTCTGATGCTACGACCTTATTTTGTTAATGGTTTCAGTGCATACGTCTCATGCATCCCCTTCCTCCCCACTTAAAACTTAAAATCTACAGTGCAATCCTTACCCACCCATCCTCCTGGAGCTGGCAAAGTTTCTGTGCCAGCTCATGAGTGTTGCAATATGCCATAAAGCATGTTTGTGGCTACTCAGGAGCAGGCTGGGCCAGTGCTGAAGCTAGAAGAGAAATATCAGGAGAAAGCTTGGCCAGGATCCAAAGAACTGTATAACCCAGGAGTAGGCAACTGTTGGGTATATGTGAGCTACTTAACAAAATGACTAACTGCTGAAGAGCTAGTGTGATCTCCCCCATATTTAACTGTAGATAAGAAGTCACCAGAGCAAGGCATCAGGGCAGGGGATCCTTCCGAGAAGCAACACACACAGAGCAGCAGATTATTAATAAATACAAACCTCATGGTCCCGGTTTCTCTCCTATCCCCCCCCCCCTATTTAACTGTAGACAAAAAAAATTGCTGGAGCAGGGCAGCGGGACATGCTTTGGAGGGCAGGAGAAAACCCCCCCCCCCCGACACTCCAGGGAGGAGAGGGAGCCATCTTTCACGTCCCTTCCTTTTGCTCCATGATTTGCCTGCTCTGCCTCTCACCAGTGTGGAGAGGCCACTTCTCCTGCCACCAGTGGTGTCATCTAAATGATTTAAGAACAGGTACTCACTTTTGATTGGCATGTGTCGGGACCCGCCCACTGGAAGTGATGTCATAAGCCAGAAGTGATGTCGTGGCAGGAAGTGACATGAAAAAAGCCCTTTTTGAGGCCTCAGATGATTTTAAACTGACCCAACAGTTGCAACAGTATTCCACAGCTCCCCCAGAACATGTTAAGGAGGCCTGGCATCATGTTAAAACCCCAGAGCAACTCATTTCAGTGGCGGAGTCGACAAGTGGGCAGGCGAATGGGCGGGGCCAGCTGTAATCCTAGAAACCGGTACTCGTGTACCCCTGCGTACCCCCTGCATGACATCACTGCCTGCCACCCTGTCTGGCCTGTCAGTCCCACTCCAAGAGCACATGGCATCCAGGAGCTCACAAGCTCTGGGGTGGCAGCTGGAAAGGGCAGGGCTGGCTGGCTCTGTGCTCTCACCCTGTCCTTTCTGGTTGTTCAGCTGCTGCGGCTGCTCCAAGCCGAGCTACCGGTAACCACCCTGCGAGCTACCAGTAGCTCACAAGCCCCACGTTGCCTACCCCCGTTATAACCCAACTTTGTTGCATCTATGGTACACCCTTAGCGCCGATGCAGAAGCACTGAGCAGCACCCCCGGGTCAGCGCTAAGGCACTGTGACTGGCATTTCAGGCAGCGCCAGACTCAGTGTGCCCACATCGCGCCTCCCTTGCATCAGCTGAAGCCGGCTGGCACAGGGGAGGGCCATGCTGGCGCAAGGGACCTTTATAATTATATGCAGTGATGTCATTGAGGGGGAACGGACCAGAACGGGCGTTCCAGATCCTAACGGGCTCCACGGCTGGTTCCGGGTTCCCGACAAGTGCCAATCAAAAGTGAGTTCCTGTTCCTAAATCATTTGAATGACACCACTGGTTATATGTATTAAAATAAATACATAACCCCTAATGATGTCCCTGCATTATGATTGTGCTTATGATATTGTAATTTGTTCTGTATGGTCTGGTTCGGCAGGAGATCCATCATGACGGTTCCACATTGACCTCCTGCACCCGGTGATACAAACCCTTGTGAAGCCACTGTGTACGATTGTTGCATTGTGGTAGCCAACCCCACTTCTGTATGATGTAGTCGTGGGGATGACCCCATTGTATCCTTACAAAAACCCTGTGAGGAAGGCTTAACTGAGCTCCCAGATGAGCTTCCTGGCTGAGTGGGGATTTTCAAGGAAGTTTCTCAGGTCCACTTTATTCCCTACACCACACTTGCTAATTAGAGATGGTTTGCAGGATGGCATTTAACAAATGTTTTCTTGCACAGTCAGAGATGAAAAGTGCTTCCCACAGAGAACAGAAATTAATTTTTCAAGATCAGGCTAACTCAAGTTCCATTCCACTTTTGTGTGGGAATTGCAATCTTGCACATGTACGAAGAGCTGCTGAATGGAGATAATTTTGTACTTTAACGGGATTCAAATTATTCTGATTTGTTTTAGGAACTGTTGGGAGGCAATGAAGCAGACAAAGGAAAGTGTAACCAGAAGAATGATCTGTTTTACAGCTTCTTTGGTCTCTATGCAATGCACTAATCAGGGAAAAGTTGAAGTTGATTAGGGAAAAAGGTCATCCTTAATACAGACACGTGTTGGCATCTGTCATGGTTTAAAAATTCTGGACAAGGCCCATGACAGTTAAATAGACTGACAGTGAAAGGCTGTGGCTTTTTCAAATAGTTATCAATTTACAGCGGTACTTTGCATTTTAGTGAACTGGAAGATACTATTAAGTATCTTCTGTGCAGCTTGGTCCTGTGAATCTTTATTTGGAGGCGATTCTTGCTGCATTCAGTGGGACGTACTTCTGAATTAGGGTGCCTGGGATTATAGCCTGAAGAACCCTGCAGAAATAGCAACACATCTGGTGAGATTATGGGTGATATACTGCAGTGCGTCTCACTTAATAAGTGAAATATACATACACGTTAACCAGCCCTAAGTGAAACAACCAGCAATTTATATACATCTCCTGCACATTTTACTGTTAGTAAAACTGGTTCTAGTGATATATGACGTGACAGCACTAACGAGTTCTGACTCCTGCTTTTATATACTGAGTGGTGCTGTTCTGCTTTCAAGACAGCATGGCTGGTTGCCAGCCAGATCTCTTAATTTTCCTAGCACACTTTATAAACTCCAAGAAGCAGATCAATTACTGATGCTGGCTTCACCAAATGGGGCACCTCCTGGAACAGGTATTCCATGCACGGCTAAATAAAATCACAGTTTCCTGCCTCTGGAAATTTCACTGGCATTTCACTGAAATAAATGGAAATGAAATCAAACACAAAGGCGTCCACGCACTTCAATACATTTAACTGTGCATTTTGGTAAGAGGAGGTGTTCTGGATGTTCAAGTTAAAAAGATGATCGGAAAACTGCTAATTTCCATCAGTTACAAAATCTGATATATGCAAGAGACTGGAAGCACTTAGTAGTAATCTTTCCTTGTTTGAGGCCTGATCCTCTTCAATGTCTATCACAGTAAAGGTTTTGAATGATTGTGTCAATTGTGTGCATGTTGCAGATTTTAGTCATTTCTACTGAAATGAGTGTAGATTTCTACACTCTAGATTTCTACACTCTAGACCCACCTAAACTGTGGGTCGGGACCCACCAGTGGGTCACGAGCCAATTTCAGTTGGGTTGCAAAGCACCTAGATCAGCCAAATTGAAAATATGGGATGGGCTGCTGGAATGGGGGAGGGCCGTGTGGTTGCTTTGCTTATGTCAAGGTTGTCAATAGGCTTTTTTTTCTTTCTAATTCTGAAACTTTGCTATTGGAAAATGGCTGAGAAATCACCATTTTCTGCTGTATTCTCTTTTGCTGTATTCTTAGGAAAATGGCAGGCTCTGGTGTCACAATGACGACACTTCCGGCCGTGACATAATTTCCAGATTAATGACATTACTTCTGGTGCATCCCGGACAGACTGTAATTCTAAAAAGTGGGTCTGGGTGCTAAAAAGTTTGAGAACTGGCATAAGTCCGAGGACAGTCAGGGGACATGTTGGGATGGGAAAAGGGGGATAGGATCTTAGTGTGCACTGCTGCCATGAAGAACTTCCCGCTCCTGCTTCCAAACTACTGATGGTATTGATGGGATGTTTAATAAATCCTGACTGGTAATGGGGGAAAGCAGAGTCTTTGGTGCAGCGTGTTCCCCTCAGAGAATTATCTCAGGATCTTTCTCTCTCACTCTCACTCAGTCTCAGGCTGTTTGCTAGGAAATAAATACGCAGGCACTGGTAAAGCTTTGTTTCAAACTTGTAACAGTTTACTTACAGTATATAACTTGAAACATATTTTACAGCTTCTGACAATCTGGTCAGAGGTATGCCTGTAACTTAGTATTAATCATGCCCTAGATAGCTGCATGATCTTGCATGCTAGTATGTGAGTCAAAATGGCCGCTCTGCCTCAGAGCTTCTTAGTTGGCACATCTCACTGCTACGAGGACAAGCTGGAAAGAGGGGTACAATGTATCCAGGAGACAGGGGGATAAGCTGTTGGTTAAGGCCACGCCTTCTGCTTAGAAATCACAGAGAGGAACATATAGAGGGGGGAAAAACACACACAGGTTATTCATTTCCTTATCGTTTCTATATACTGCCCCCCTCTGGACAGCAGACGGAGTTGCACATATCCCAACACCCCTTC
>JAJKFI010020317.1:0-17718 GCA_029204185.1 Lerista edwardsae | reverse complement strand
TTATTATTATTATTATTATTATTATTATTATTATTATTATTATTATTTATTGGATTTCTATCCCGCCTTACTGCCCAAAGGCACCCAAGGCGGCATTACAATACAAAAATACAATTAAAATACACAATTTAACATTAAAAAAGCAATTTAAAAACAATATTAAAATAATACAATAAAACAAAATTAAAACAAAACAATACAATTTAAAAACAACAAACCACGTGGATCATTTAAATGCATATGTACATGGAAAGTTGTCTACACGCAGAGATCTCTTGTTGGATAGTGTACGTGAGAACAATACAACATTATGCAATATAGTGTAGTGTCAGTATTTTAACATTCTGTTTTAGTCCTGGTTTCCCTCACTTTTCCTTCCTATTTCTCTTGGATCCATTAATCCGTTTTTTCTACAAGCTCTTTAAAGACAGAGGCCTACATAAATATTTAAACTGTTGTTATCCACCCTGAGCCCTTCAGGTAGGGCTGGATATACAAAACATAATCATTCACAGCAAGTGATTTGAACTGTATGTGACTGTAACATTTCTCGTAAGCAGCTCCACGATTGTATGAGTGAAATCCGGGGCAATCTTTCAATGACAAATAGCCACAAGGCTGTATTCGTCATTCCAGGGAATAATTCAAGCAATTCAGGATTAGTCAGTGAAATATAAATCATCATATAGGCACAATATGCTATATAGCTAAGTTGAATGTTGTTGCTACTCGTTAATTATCTGACATGCATCCACGATTGGTCAAAGAAATGTGGCACTTACTGTCATTTCTACCCTAAGAATCAAACTCCCGCAATGGGTTGGCAAAGGTTTGAGGAGAAATGTTCTCTTTGATATATTTTGCAATTTAATTTATTCATCTTATACAGTTTTCCCCGGTATGCACCAGTTCACGGTTTCAGTTATCCATGGATACCATGGATACCGGGACGCCTATTCAAAAGACAGGGGAACAGTAAACAAATCTCTTTTTTTACCTTGTTGCAACAAAACACCGATGTTCCCCTATCTTAAAAAATACATCCCCAGTATCCACGGTTTCAGGTATTCATGGGGGAGGGAGATCCGGAACGGAACCCTAGCAGATACCAGGGCATACCTTTATACTGCAATAGATAACTTCAGCTACAGTTTCAGATATAAATCTTACCTGTTCTTGTTGGCCTCAGTTTAGTTCATATCTTTGGCATTTTGTAGTTTCCTAGCACCCCTAAACATTGATAGACTATTTTATATAGCAGTTACACTCAGTATGCATGTTTGGAACAGAATTCTGTATTCTGTGTTTGAAAGGCGGATGGACCCACCTGTTTTATTGAGGAGGAGGAAATGCATTGTGATGCACTCAAACACTGTTCTACTTGCAAAAGGAAAGCACAATTGTGACACTGAGAGAGCAGCCATGTGACCATAACTGTGACCAGTTATGTTGACTTACAGTTCTGTTACAGAATATGTGTTAGTGTTTCTACTGGTGTTAGAGCGGCTACATGATCAGTTTTCAGCAAATTCTTCAGAATTAACAACACATCTTTGGTTGTGAACTCACCATGTGCCATCAAGCTCTGTTTTTTTGTATCAAATACAGTTGAACACTGTTAATTCTCCAAATGTCAATTAAAAACATGTTTCTTTTTGTATGAGTGGGGATTTATCCTTCTTAGCTCTTTAACAGTACAATCCTATACATTGTCTACTTGGTCTCACTGAGTTCAGTTACTTACTTACTTCTTAAAGATACATAGGATTATGCCCATATTTTCATTAAAGGCTTCTGAATCGGAACTTTCCACAATATCTCTCCTAGTAGAGATTTCTTTCTATCTTTTAGAACAGAAACAGCGCTAGGCTGCAAAATGCAATATTGACCAGAATAGCCACACAAAACATTCATTCTATCTTATAATATCAGAGTCTAGTTGGGACATGGTGGCGCTGCGGGTTAAATTGCTGTTGCTGACCGGAAGGTTGGGAGTTCAAGACTGCGCGACGGAGTGAGCTCCCGTTGCTTGTCCCTGCTCCTGCCAACCTAGCAGTTCGAAAGCACCTAAAAATGCGAGTAGATAAATAGGGACCACTTCGGTGGGAAGGTAACAGCATTCCATGCGCCACGGTGTATAGTCATGCTGGCCACATGACCACGGAAGCTTGTCCTGGGACAAATGCTGGCTCTTTGGCTTAGAAACAGAGATGAGCACCGCCCCCTACAGTAGGTCATGACTAGACCACCTGGTCATGGGGAAACCTTTACCTTTACGTAGTTGGGGGATGCCAGTGCCATGCAGTGCTATAACACATGTGGAACTAAGATAACTAACTCAGCATGAGCATATTGCGTACCAATGAAAAACTGAAATTTCTCCCCCTTCCCCACCACCGTGTAACTCAGACTGAGCTAAGATTTCAGCATATGGCATATCACTCAAATGTCAGGTTAGGTAGATTATTCCTTATCCGGACATCCAAAATCCATACCACAGGTGGGGCCTTTTTATCCACAAGGGATCCATTCCTGGAACCCTCGTGGATTAAAAAAATCAAAGGGTAATTAAACCTGTGGATTTTGCCCGCCCACCCTCTGAACCTGGAGGGCTTCCCCAGGCCCTGTAATACCTTATCAAACGCAACTTCTGGTTTCCCCCCAAAATTCACTTCACAGGCAGAGAATAGAACTTACAGCCAGTACCTGCACAGTACGGGGAATGAGCACAAAACTTTCTTGACGTTGGGTGTTTGTTTTTGCCGAAACAGCCATTCTGAGGCCTGCCGAGGCTGCACACAGCAGCGTGGGACGCACTGTGGGCCTCAAGAGAGCCTCCAGAGGTGACCGGAGCACAGCTCCAAACGCCCTTGGAGGCTTCATGTTGAGCTGAATTTGGCTCAACGCAGCTCTGGGGGACCTGTGTTGAGCCAAATCCATGGATTAAAAATCTGCAGATAAATTAGGCTCAACCTGCATTCCAAAATTGATATATTTTTTGTTCAAGATTTTTTTAAACTTTCTGTAACACGAACACTAGAAAGTTTTGTGCTTATTCCCACATACTGTGCAGGTACATGCTGTAAGTTCTATTCTCTGCCTGTGATGTGAACCCATATAGATATTGTTGAAAAATGTCAAAGACACCAGCAGACATCCATATGGGTAACAGAGAGAAGAGCAAGAGGAAACATTTCTCATAATATTTATGCAATATTTATCATTCATTTTATCAATGTTTATCATTCCGAAATCCAAACAAACACAAAATCCAGACACTTTCCCATCTCAAGCAGTCTGGATAAGGGATACTCAACTAAACCTGCATCATCAACTTGTGGTCACTAACCTTTATGATGAAATCAGCTGGCTTTATAAATGTCCCCTAAGGTTGCTTGGTGAAGAAAACAGATGGCAATGTACTCAAACACAAAATGATATGTTTCAGATTCTTATACTAGCCTGATAAAGTCCACGATGGTCCATGATAAAGTGTAAGGGTGGATGGAGAGATCATGTCGATGTTGTGATGATTTCAAACACTGTTCAACCTGCAGAAAAATCTCTCAGTTGAAGAGCTGAAAATTAAAAAGCGAAAAGAGAAGAGGCAAACTCAGCAGCTATTATTCAGAAGTGAGACTTCTTCAGCGGGTTGATTTCCTAGTAGTAGCACCTTTGCTCTTTCCAGCACAAGTCTATACATATTTACTTGGAAGTAAGTCCCATTATTTTCAATAATTGCAACACACGCCTATGCATGCATGTCTACCCAGAAGTAAATTCCATTGAGTTCAATGAGATTTATTCCCAGGTAAAAGTGTATAGGAATGCAGACTCAGTCTATTGAAGGGCAGATTTTGCCCAGCTCTTCTTCTCCAGCTAAGCTACTTGTCCTTGCCTCTCCAATCTTTGAAAACTTGTTTCTAAGCAGAATAAGTGATGAGCCTCTAGGAAACCCAGCTAATCTCACGCCACGTTCAGAATTCAGAACTGACTGCAGGTGTCGATAGCTGCCTTTTGTATGATGCTATTTGATGCTTTATGGAAATTTGTGAAAGCTATTCTTTTTTCTCATTCAATGTTTCTTTTTTAAGGCTTCAAAAACAAGCTCACAAGAAACAGATATGCATTGGCATTTGTTGCAGACAACTATTAACAATATGGATTTTATTCCAAATTAATGTTGAGCATGGTTTCTTCATTAAGGGCGAGGAAGTGTCGGGCCATCCTTCTGTTTTGCTTTTGCTTTATTCAAAAATTGCAGAGAAAAAAAGCCGAGGAGGATGGGGAAGCATTGCTTCTCATCTTGCAGTTATTCTATTTGCAACTCCGTATCCAGGGCAGCGTGCAGTATGTACCAAGCCACAAAATTAAGGACCATCTTTGAGGCAACGACAACAATAGCCCAAGCAAAATTAGTGTATAATGCAATTTGCATTGAGGGAGTTTGGGTGGGTGTTCCACTTAAGATGGCAAGCAGCTCCATGATTTGAAAGAGGTTCAAGCAAAGGGGTCAAATGTATAAGTCTAAAAATGTAGATCTTAAAATTGACCTTGAAAAACTGTATCGACTTACCCTTGGGTCATTGGCCTCTGAGCAGGAGAGAGCGAGCCATGTGCCACCCTGATGGCGCAAGGCGGGTTAGGGCACTCTCCTACCGGCATGGGAGGAGACCATCTACGCCATGCCACTGTGACCCTAGATGCGGTGCAGTGAAACAGACGGTACCCATTGCCCTGGTGCTGCTGTTAGGGCTAAAACTCCTCTCTGAATCTGCAAACCAAAGTGTGCTTGCCTGGATGCAAGAGCAATTTAGCCCAGTGGAACTTACTCCTCAGTAGATGTTCATAGGCATGTGCTGCACATTCTTTGGCTAACATTTCTATGTACATGAAAGAGGAATGTGCGCTGCAGCCCTGGAGAAGCCGAGAGCATTTGTGTGCGCTCAGCCTCTAAATATGGTAGGGATACATCTGCACTTGGAAGTGAGAGCAGTGCTGGAGTTTGCACAGAGGATGGAAGTCGTCCTTGGACAACACACACAACCACATTTAAAATAAAAAGCCATTAAGGTCAGACTGTCTGCACTGCACTAATTTATCAATGTTTTCTATAAGATGTGTCAGATCCTCCATGTGTCGGCTTTGGAAGGAAACAGTCTGGACAAAAATGACAACCCAACACTGCCCGCAGCTTTTTAGAACCCGCTTGATACATTTTCCTGACTTCTCCATCTGAGCTCCAAATCCTTTAGCCTGTCAAGGCCTCTAGCACCAAACATCCTTCAATCAGCGGCACACACTCACGTCCAGACTCCTCGGAATAGATGCAGGGAGGCTGACTGCAGTCTGCTTAAGCAAACCTGACTTTGACAGAGGTTCAGTTTCTTGCTGATTGCCAAGGTCCTTGCAGCCTTCTGCCTGGGAGTGGATCACTACTTTTCACTTTGGTATTTGTTTTGATCAAACATGCCACACAACCCCGTCCCTCTCTCCCTTATTGCCTTCCTATAAAATAATAAAAGTTGCGTCTGCAGTTCCTTAGAGATTTTGCCACACTCTCTTTGCGATATGTATTCATTCATTCTAAGCAGGGCTGAAAAGTAAATGCGCTTTTTTGCCTTCTGCAAAACCCTGCTATTCATGCACACCACATGATTGTTGCAGGAATAGTGCTGACATAGCGTGTAAGGCTGCCCAATTCTCTATGGATCCACACAGATACAGGGGAGATTCATTCCAATTTCACTGGGACCTAAGCACTTGCAGCTAAGCACATAAATCTCATTGATTTCCAGGGGACTTGAAGGTATCTACCTTTCACTGTACAGAACATTTCTCCTATAATTTTGTCTTTGTTCCTCTTTCTTCCTGTATGCAGCATTTTCCTCAATTTTGCTTCACTGTTAAGTGTACATTAATTAGCACTTGCATGTTGCAAAAAAAAAAGGGGGGGATGTGCCGCACTCTTTGAGTCCTAAAAGTAGTAAGAACAATTCCAGTCCAATCCCTGTGCAGGGCTACACCAGTGACAGCACAGCTACTGCTGTTTCAGCTACTGGAGGTCTCCTCCGGGTAAGGGGACATTTGTCCTCTTGCCCTGGGATAACCACTAGCAGCTGCTATGGGTCACCTTGGACCTGAGCATACGTCCACATTGACTTGGTAAGGTGGATCAGGCCCAGGAAGGGGGTTGGGATTGGCATGCACCACTGCTGCCGATCCCACCCCTCCTGGGCCTGATCTGCTCTCCTCCCTGTCCCATCACAGCCCCGTTTCACCTGCCCCCCCTGTACTGTCCGTTCCCACCCCATTTAACCTCCCTGCCTCTCTCAACCCCCTGCTCTGGCTCACCTCCTCTAGCAGATCTCCGTTGATCTGCCGTAAAGCAGCCTCTGTTGGTGCAATGCTAGGAGGAATCAGACCCAAAGTCAAGGAAAGCCAAAATCAGATGCTAGGTAGTCTGTACATCAGGTACAGGGAAGTAGAGGAACAGAAGTTGGAAAACACTGAATGAGAGCTTGAGACTTAGGGCGCAATCCTAACCTGGAGTTAGGCTGGGTCCCTTCTGACGGTTAGAAGTCCCTGCTGGCTCAGGAATGTTGCAAATGCACGATAAGATTTTGACCACCCTTGCAGTCAGGAAGGCCCCAGGGTAAGGGAACATTTGTTTCCTTGCCCCGAGATAAGTCCCAGCAGCCGCTATGGCTCAACTCAGATTTGTACCAGTTCAATCACCGGTGCAAGCCTGTGTTGACCAATGAAGGTAGATCAGGCCTGAGAAAGCGGTCAGCATCACGTTTGTGTGTTCCACCAGTGTAAACAGTGGATAGGTTTGGGCTGTTAGTTATTCTGCTAACTGGGTAAAGGGACACTTTTTGAAGTGGTGCTCCTCTTAAATCTAGCAGGGGTCACTGCCCCTATTCACCCCAGTGCAGGGTTATTGCTCATGGCTGTTGGCTGGTGCTTCTTCTGCATCTTTTTAGATTGTGAGCCTTTTTGGGACAGGGGGCAAGAAATTGTTTGATTTTCTCTGTAAACTGCTTTGTGAACATTTTTGTTGTTGAAAAGCCATATACAACTATTCATAATAAGAATCTCCAGGAAATGCCCATTTGCAAGAACAACCAAACATTTATGACCTCATCCTGTCCCCCAGCCTATGACAGTGGAACAGAGTCTTGCTTTTGTGAGAGGCTGAATGGCAGCGGCACTCACAGGGTGCTGCCAGTAGCCAGTTTGAAGCCACCACCACGAATGGTGGCAGCAACCAGCTGCTGCAGCCGGCCACCTACTCTGGAGGAAGTACACTTGAGGCAGGGAGTGGATCACGGGGAGCGGATGGAACGGTGTTCTGGGGGAAGGACAGGGGGCAAAGAGGAGATGGGGAGGGCAGCACTCCAGACCTTATCCCCTTTCTTGGAAATCTCTCCACCCCGTTTCCCGCCTTATGCCACCAAAATAGAAGATCCATAGGCGGCCCCATGGCTTACATGGAGGTAAGTCAATATTTTTACATATCGGTACACGTACGCCCCATTTGTCTTTGGGTCATCTCTCCCCACTGTATGATGCAGCATGTTTCTTTTCGGCATGGCTACATCCAATGGGTTAGGGGTAGAATCAGGCTGTCAGGCTGTGACTCAATTTTGCAACTTTGCCTTATAGTGGGGTAAGGGGTTCAGTGTTATATACCCCAGTCCTGTGGTCTGGTTTATCAATCTACAATATCAGAGTAACACCTTTGTAACACTACCCCCTTCTTTATTGTTTATTATCATGATGATCTACTACAGGAGCTAATCGTTGACCTAAAAACCATTTGTTTTAGGCTGTCCAATTGGGTTTTATTTATTACAAAATGCATGCCACTTTATAAATGAATGAAGGGACTGAGGTGAATGATGCCGATAATAGCACATACCATTAAATGAAGCGCCCAAGAGATTAATGCATGGGTGCATATAAACTCACAGTCAGAAAAATTAAGTAGGAAAAAATGACAGTCATAGACAGAAATATCAACACTGAATGCAACTTCTTCAAAGGAAGCTGTGCTGGTTTGTAGCAACAAAAGCAACAGTCTTGTAGAACCATAAATACATTTATAGTAACAAATATTTGTGGATTTGAGTATCATTCATTCCATTCACCTGAACTGCAATCCTCAGTATGCAGAATTATACATAAAACTGTGTGTGTAAAAAAAAAAAAAGGCAAGATCAGGAGTATAAGATGACAGAAAATGAAAGTGGCCTGGTCTTGTAACAAGCTTAGAAGTACACAAGATAAGTACGGCGATAGCAATAATAGGCGATAGCATCCTCCTAGCAGTGCTGTTAGTTAATCTGGTAACATGATAGAAATGTGATCCTTATTATTAAGGCCAGGGAGAATGGAATCAAACGTGGTTGTAGAAATTCTTATTCAACTGTTTCTTGCTCTAATCTGTCTTTGGAGTTTTCTGTTGAAGAATTGCCACTCGCAGGTTCTGCTGTAGTTTCCTGGAAGATTAATCTTCCAGGAATCTTCTAATCTAACTAAGCATCCTGGAACTTGTATCACAATACAGAGTCAATTAATTTAGCACTGCCAGGAGGATATTATCACCTATTACTGCCATTGTTAATCATCCCAGTGCCACTCTTGTATACTTTTAAGGCCAGTTTTTTTTCCCTGCCACCTGACACAAATATCTGCTTACTGAGGATCACCGTTCACGCATTTCTTTAGAAGCAGAGGAAACCTTGGTAGAAAAGTCCACTAAGCTTCTGCTGTAATACCTTTGTTAATTTTTTAAGGTCTCACAAGACTCTTTCTTATTTAATACCACTGTAACCATGTCAGCACTAAGTTCTACAATTCATTAGTCATAACTGCATTTGAATCACTTTCAGTGAGAGTGGGACAGATTCATCTCCCATTATGTTCACTGGGATTTAAGTGTTTAACTTTGATCAGATTGTGGCCACTTTGTATATTTATTATTGATTGAACACATGTGTACCCTGTCTTCTGAAGGTAGCTGCCTACTGAAACTAACTCCTAAAAACAATAAATTGTAACAAACCATAGGCAATAAAATGCAGTGCAGCCCACAACGGCAACACAAGGCAACAGTGTCCGGTCAGCCAGGGCTGGTGAGGCTAACTCAAGTGACCAACACCAGCAGGGGTGTCCACCTCCATTCATCCCCTGCCTCCTCTTCTTCTCTTGTGGCCACCCCCTGGATTGGAAAAGGAAGAGGGTGGCAGAGCAGAAGAGGATGCTCTAGCACCCATTGTCCTCCTCTTCCTCCCTTGTTCTATTCTTTTCCAGTCCAGGGAGCTGGAGGAGATCAGCACGTCACCAGAGGAGGAGCTTTGGCATGCCACTTGCGGCACCAAGAAGACTTGGGCCAGCCATGCACTTAGTCTCTATAGACCTTTCAGTAGTGGTCTTCTAAAAGCCATAGCAGATGTGAATGCCATGAAGTTCAAAATGGCAATGGAATGCCAGCCCATTAACCGCTTCTGCACACAAAACTTACAGTGCAATCCTAAGCAGCGCTGGATCAGGCAGGCGGCGGCCCTGTGCTGTATCCAGCACTACTTCAGGGTGGCTGGAGCCTCCCCAGCACGGGGAGGTGCTAGCCTCTCCTATGGACTCCTTGGATCTGCACCTGCTAAACATCAGGTGCCGATCTGAGGAAACCACGTAGCCTAAATCGGGGCCGCGCGGCCTAGGGATCAGGCCTAGAATTTGGACTTTTGGCCCATTGCCTGCCCAAGAATGCCCTCCTCCAGCCCACTCCCTTCCTCCCTCCCTCCCTCCCGCCTCATTCGGCCTCTGCACTGGTCAGCTTCTGCTGGCGCAGAGGACGCACAGCGTGTGCTCACCGAGGCCAGCGCTGCAGGCAGCGCCGGTTTCGGTGCATTAGCGCCAATGCTCGGGGTCCTCGGGTCGGCACTACTCATGTTGCATCGACGCTACCATGTAGTGTCGATGCAAGAGGGCACTTGGGATTGTGCCCTCAGTCTTGATCATATGACTTTTATAGCACAGTCCAAACATCCCGGTAGGCTAGCACAAGTCCCTTGTGCCAGCCTACAAGTGTCACGAATGCGCCATAACGCGCATTTGTGCCTCTTTCAGATCCAGGGACACTGATGCAAGAACGTGTGCTGTCCACCCTGTGCTGCAGCCTGGACAAGTCATTAAGGCTGGCCTAGGTAGGCCAGCATAGGGGCTTAGGGATGGCGGAAGGAGGGCAGGGGAAGGCAGAATGGGGTAGGGGAAGCAGGGGGAGGGTGGGCAGGCACAGAAAGGCGGTGGAGACAGGATCCAGCACTTAGGCTGGATCCTAAATCCCCATCCCTGGACCGGTTGGCCCTACACAGACCACTCGGATTTGCGCCAGTGATTTTGCTGGCACAGATCTGAGTAGCTCAATTGGAGTGGCTGGGGCTTTATCCGGGTAAGGGAAAAATATTCCCTTACCCCAAGGTAGCCTCCAGCTGCCTCCTAACCTGTGCTGGATACAGCACAGGCTAGCCGGTCTCCCTGTTCCAGCGCAGGTTAGTATTGCGCTCTTCATGCCATAAGATACAACAGCCATGAGTGGTGAAAGCTTTCCATGAGGGTCTAAATTTCCAACACACCATGTCCATTACAGAGAACAGATTCTCTTGTATGACTGTGCCAAAAGGTGGACTCCTGCTGAGAGACCTTGCTAAGTATCAATTAAAATACATTATTGAAAAATGGTTACATCAGATCAAAGCTCTCTTGGGCAAGCGAATATATTTAAAACGATACTGACAAAGATGGATTCATAAATGGTATAATATCAAGAGCAACAAACCCACGTTGCTCACATTCACCCCCCACCCCCCACTCTTTTAGTCGTTAAACATAATCATTACTCTTCTGGGGCTCTCTGGCTGCATGCCAGAGAGGTGTTGTGCTGACTATGACATGAGAGATCAGAACTATACTCCTACTGCTTATTTCCAGTTAATTAACAGAATGTAGGTCTCTCCCCCCCCCACATTACAATTGTAGCACAGCTGAAGGGTGATCTCCTCGCGGCAGGGATCCCAGGTCTGTGTACACACCTGCAATGCATTTTTACAGAAGCCTTAAGAGCTATTTGAGCAACACGTGTGGCTTTTGCATTATGTTTGGACCACAGCCCCATCCCTCTGATGTATTGTACAGAGTTTTCTGCCGAAAACCCGGAAGAGCAGTTTGAAGAGGCAAGAAATTGAATTCATAGTTCTACGGTACTTTTAGCATAACAATGCCTCATCAAGCAGATGTGAACTTCTATATAAAATAGAAATATAACAAAGTCAGTATGCCTTTTTTAGCATTCTTTGTTGGTGTTTTTGCAAACGCATGTGCATATGCATAATCAATAACCCATTGACTTCAATGGGCAAAATCAAGGCTAACGGCCTATTGATTTTAATGGGAGAGAATTGCATTTGGAATCACAACAAATGTTTGAGCACCTGATCTTCTAATATTCTGGTAGAAACTCATTCATTGCTCATAATCCAGGGCAGAGTTAAACAGACTTTAGGCTATTGATTTTACTAGACATAATATACTCAAATAAGGGCGTAATCCTAACCAATTTTCCAGCACTGACATAGCTGTGCTAATGGGGCATACTCTGCATTCTGCAGTGCAGTAGTAGCCACAGAGGCCTCCTCAAGGTAAAGGACTGTTTGTTCCCTCTCCTCAGAGCTGCATTGTCCTTACCTTGGTTCTGGAAAGTTGGTTAGGATTGTGCCCTAACAATAGCATATATATCTGGTAGCCCAATCTTAACTAGCACTAACGAAGCCAGACCACATGGCCTATGCTATGCAGTATCTAGCACTAGTTGGGAGCCAGCTGGCGTTCTCCTTGGGAAGGTCTCCTCAGGATACCCTTGAATATCACCCCAGCCATGCGGTCCATGCGGATTTCTGCCAGCCATTTAACTTGTGGAACCCAGTAGGATGCCTTTGCTGGTTGAGCCTAGGAGGAGGAGGCAGGCTTTCCGCTCTCAGGCCCATACACACACACACACACACACACACACACACACACACACAAATGGCACCTCCCAACCACCCTCCCAATGCCCCTCTGCCTTACCTGCTTGCGCTGGGGCTCCAAATGCAACACTGGGAGTGCTGCACCAGTGGAGTTTGCGCATATGATGGTGGTCTAACTTCCTTACTGCTTCTCATCCTTCAGAGTATTTTCACATAATGCTTACAGTGCAGTCATATACACATCTACTTAAAAGTCCATCCTTTTGAATTCAATGAGGCTTACTTCCAGGAAAGTGTTTATGGGATTTGGCTTCATAAGGAAGGATTTGTACCTTGGGCTCCCCAGTTCTACTCCAGCAATGTTCATAGCTATTAAAGGTAAAGGTTCCCCCACGACCGAATGGTCTAGTCGTGACCGACTGTAGGGGGCGGTGCTCATCTCCGTTTCAAAGTCTGTAGAGCCGGCGTTTTGTCCAAGGACAAGCTTCCATGGTCATGTGGCTGGCATGTTTCTACGCCGTAGCGCATGGAACGTCGTTATCTTCCCACCGAAGTGGTCCCTGTTTATCTACTTGCGTTTAGGTGCTTTCGAACTGCTAGGTTGGCAGGAGCTGGGACAAGCAACGGGAGCTCACTCTGTCACGCAGTCTTGAACTCCCAACCTTCCTGTCGGAAAGCCCAGCAGTTTAACCCGCTGCACCACCACGTCCCTTAGCTATTAGTTCATAGCTAATAGTTCATAGCTATTAGATAGATCCAGAAAGGATCTATCCAGGACCACACTCCATATGCAACAGAATTATGGGGGGGGCGGGGTTTGAGAAAAGAAGCTCCAGCCACAGTTGAGCAATCCTATAAATTATATCAGTGAATTTTGTCCAGCAATGGAGTGTAAATTTCCATCAAGCTTAAATAACATTTGCATTTCATAAATGATATTTCAGCAACTACAGGTATTGGATTAAATATCTTATTCAGCAGTTCAGGAATTGGATGCAATCTGTCAAGTTTAAACAGAGAATGAAAGTCTGTATTGAACAGAAAACTATTTTCCCCTTTGTTGTGGTACTGGTTACAGTGAATCCTAGTTCCCATTTAGCCTTATATTGATTTGCCTTAGAGAACATCTCTAACAAGATGTTATATACTTTAGCTAGCTATCCTTTAGATTTATAAGCTCCTTCAATTAAATTTTCAACCGCTGACAAAGTCATGCAACAAAATCCGCCCATTAAATCTCTATAACGAAAAGAAGAAGCACTGAAAATAAAGTGGTGCTAGAACAACACTTCTCTTTATTCTGATGCTACGACCTTATTTTGTTAATGGTTTCAGTGCATACGTCTCATGCATCCCCTTCCTCCCCACTTAAAACTTAAAATCTACAGTGCAATCCTTACCCACCCATCCTCCTGGAGCTGGCAAAGTTTCTGTGCCAGCTCATGAGTGTTGCAATATGCCATAAAGCATGTTTGTGGCTACTCAGGAGCAGGCTGGGCCAGTGCTGAAGCTAGAAGAGAAATATCAGGAGAAAGCTTGGCCAGGATCCAAAGAACTGTATAACCCAGGAGTAGGCAACTGTTGGGTATATGTGAGCTACTTAACAAAATGACTAACTGCTGAAGAGCTAGTGTGATCTCCCCCATATTTAACTGTAGATAAGAAGTCACCAGAGCAAGGCATCAGGGCAGGGGATCCTTCCGAGAAGCAACACACACAGAGCAGCAGATTATTAATAAATACAAACCTCATGGTCCCGGTTTCTCTCCTATCCCCCCCCCCCTATTTAACTGTAGACAAAAAAAATTGCTGGAGCAGGGCAGCGGGACATGCTTTGGAGGGCAGGAGAAAACCCCCCCCCCCCGACACTCCAGGGAGGAGAGGGAGCCATCTTTCACGTCCCTTCCTTTTGCTCCATGATTTGCCTGCTCTGCCTCTCACCAGTGTGGAGAGGCCACTTCTCCTGCCACCAGTGGTGTCATCTAAATGATTTAAGAACAGGTACTCACTTTTGATTGGCATGTGTCGGGACCCGCCCACTGGAAGTGATGTCATAAGCCAGAAGTGATGTCGTGGCAGGAAGTGACATGAAAAAAGCCCTTTTTGAGGCCTCAGATGATTTTAAACTGACCCAACAGTTGCAACAGTATTCCACAGCTCCCCCAGAACATGTTAAGGAGGCCTGGCATCATGTTAAAACCCCAGAGCAACTCATTTCAGTGGCGGAGTCGACAAGTGGGCAGGCGAATGGGCGGGGCCAGCTGTAATCCTAGAAACCGGTACTCGTGTACCCCTGCGTACCCCCTGCATGACATCACTGCCTGCCACCCTGTCTGGCCTGTCAGTCCCACTCCAAGAGCACATGGCATCCAGGAGCTCACAAGCTCTGGGGTGGCAGCTGGAAAGGGCAGGGCTGGCTGGCTCTGTGCTCTCACCCTGTCCTTTCTGGTTGTTCAGCTGCTGCGGCTGCTCCAAGCCGAGCTACCGGTAACCACCCTGCGAGCTACCAGTAGCTCACAAGCCCCACGTTGCCTACCCCCGTTATAACCCAACTTTGTTGCATCTATGGTACACCCTTAGCGCCGATGCAGAAGCACTGAGCAGCACCCCCGGGTCAGCGCTAAGGCACTGTGACTGGCATTTCAGGCAGCGCCAGACTCAGTGTGCCCACATCGCGCCTCCCTTGCATCAGCTGAAGCCGGCTGGCACAGGGGAGGGCCATGCTGGCGCAAGGGACCTTTATAATTATATGCAGTGATGTCATTGAGGGGGAACGGACCAGAACGGGCGTTCCAGATCCTAACGGGCTCCACGGCTGGTTCCGGGTTCCCGACAAGTGCCAATCAAAAGTGAGTTCCTGTTCCTAAATCATTTGAATGACACCACTGGTTATATGTATTAAAATAAATACATAACCCCTAATGATGTCCCTGCATTATGATTGTGCTTATGATATTGTAATTTGTTCTGTATGGTCTGGTTCGGCAGGAGATCCATCATGACGGTTCCACATTGACCTCCTGCACCCGGTGATACAAACCCTTGTGAAGCCACTGTGTACGATTGTTGCATTGTGGTAGCCAACCCCACTTCTGTATGATGTAGTCGTGGGGATGACCCCATTGTATCCTTACAAAAACCCTGTGAGGAAGGCTTAACTGAGCTCCCAGATGAGCTTCCTGGCTGAGTGGGGATTTTCAAGGAAGTTTCTCAGGTCCACTTTATTCCCTACACCACACTTGCTAATTAGAGATGGTTTGCAGGATGGCATTTAACAAATGTTTTCTTGCACAGTCAGAGATGAAAAGTGCTTCCCACAGAGAACAGAAATTAATTTTTCAAGATCAGGCTAACTCAAGTTCCATTCCACTTTTGTGTGGGAATTGCAATCTTGCACATGTACGAAGAGCTGCTGAATGGAGATAATTTTGTACTTTAACGGGATTCAAATTATTCTGATTTGTTTTAGGAACTGTTGGGAGGCAATGAAGCAGACAAAGGAAAGTGTAACCAGAAGAATGATCTGTTTTACAGCTTCTTTGGTCTCTATGCAATGCACTAATCAGGGAAAAGTTGAAGTTGATTAGGGAAAAAGGTCATCCTTAATACAGACACGTGTTGGCATCTGTCATGGTTTAAAAATTCTGGACAAGGCCCATGACAGTTAAATAGACTGACAGTGAAAGGCTGTGGCTTTTTCAAATAGTTATCAATTTACAGCGGTACTTTGCATTTTAGTGAACTGGAAGATACTATTAAGTATCTTCTGTGCAGCTTGGTCCTGTGAATCTTTATTTGGAGGCGATTCTTGCTGCATTCAGTGGGACGTACTTCTGAATTAGGGTGCCTGGGATTATAGCCTGAAGAACCCTGCAGAAATAGCAACACATCTGGTGAGATTATGGGTGATATACTGCAGTGCGTCTCACTTAATAAGTGAAATATACATACACGTTAACCAGCCCTAAGTGAAACAACCAGCAATTTATATACATCTCCTGCACATTTTACTGTTAGTAAAACTGGTTCTAGTGATATATGACGTGACAGCACTAACGAGTTCTGACTCCTGCTTTTATATACTGAGTGGTGCTGTTCTGCTTTCAAGACAGCATGGCTGGTTGCCAGCCAGATCTCTTAATTTTCCTAGCACACTTTATAAACTCCAAGAAGCAGATCAATTACTGATGCTGGCTTCACCAAATGGGGCACCTCCTGGAACAGGTATTCCATGCACGGCTAAATAAAATCACAGTTTCCTGCCTCTGGAAATTTCACTGGCATTTCACTGAAATAAATGGAAATGAAATCAAACACAAAGGCGTCCACGCACTTCAATACATTTAACTGTGCATTTTGGTAAGAGGAGGTGTTCTGGATGTTCAAGTTAAAAAGATGATCGGAAAACTGCTAATTTCCATCAGTTACAAAATCTGATATATGCAAGAGACTGGAAGCACTTAGTAGTAATCTTTCCTTGTTTGAGGCCTGATCCTCTTCAATGTCTATCACAGTAAAGGTTTTGAATGATTGTGTCAATTGTGTGCATGTTGCAGATTTTAGTCATTTCTACTGAAATGAGTGTAGATTTCTACACTCTAGATTTCTACACTCTAGACCCACCTAAACTGTGGGTCGGGACCCACCAGTGGGTCACGAGCCAATTTCAGTTGGGTTGCAAAGCACCTAGATCAGCCAAATTGAAAATATGGGATGGGCTGCTGGAATGGGGGAGGGCCGTGTGGTTGCTTTGCTTATGTCAAGGTTGTCAATAGGCTTTTTTTTCTTTCTAATTCTGAAACTTTGCTATTGGAAAATGGCTGAGAAATCACCATTTTCTGCTGTATTCTCTTTTGCTGTATTCTTAGGAAAATGGCAGGCTCTGGTGTCACAATGACGACACTTCCGGCCGTGACATAATTTCCAGATTAATGACATTACTTCTGGTGCATCCCGGACAGACTGTAATTCTAAAAAGTGGGTCTGGGTGCTAAAAAGTTTGAGAACTGGCATAAGTCCGAGGACAGTCAGGGGACATGTTGGGATGGGAAAAGGGGGATAGGATCTTAGTGTGCACTGCTGCCATGAAGAACTTCCCGCTCCTGCTTCCAAACTACTGATGGTATTGATGGGATGTTTAATAAATCCTGACTGGTAATGGGGGAAAGCAGAGTCTTTGGTGCAGCGTGTTCCCCTCAGAGAATTATCTCAGGATCTTTCTCTCTCACTCTCACTCAGTCTCAGGCTGTTTGCTAGGAAATAAATACGCAGGCACTGGTAAAGCTTTGTTTCAAACTTGTAACAGTTTACTTACAGTATATAACTTGAAACATATTTTACAGCTTCTGACAATCTGGTCAGAGGTATGCCTGTAACTTAGTATTAATCATGCCCTAGATAGCTGCATGATCTTGCATGCTAGTATGTGAGTCAAAATGGCCGCTCTGCCTCAGAACTTCTTAGTTGGCACATCTCACTGCTACGAGGACAAGCTGGAAAGAGGGGTACAATGTATCCAGGAGACAGGGGGATAAGCTGTTGGTTAAGGCCACGCCTTCTGCTTAGAAATCACAGAGAGGAACATATAGAGGGGGGAAAAACACACACAGGTTATTCATTTCCTTATCGTTTCTATATACTGCCCCCCTCTGGACAGCAGACGGAGTTGCACATATCCCAACACCCCTTC
>JAJKFI010020315.1:0-22913 GCA_029204185.1 Lerista edwardsae | reverse complement strand
GGCCACGCCTTCTGCTTAGAAATCACAGAGAGGAACATATAGAGGGGGGAAAAACACACACAGGTTATTCATTTCCTTATCGTTTCTATATACTGCCCCCTCTGGACAGCAGACGGAGTTGCACATATCCCAACAGGTATATCTAAAAGCTTTGTGGCTAGGCAGAGTTCTAGATACATGACCAGAATGTAATGTATGAAGAGTAGACTATGCACATGGCATGTAGAACCAAAATGAGAGAGGGCACATGAATTTGTAATTTTCGGTGGAAGCCACTGACTCATCTGTACTCTATATTAGTTTTGAGGCTGGGCCATAACATAGACACAGGGAGCAATCCTAACCTGGAATTAGACTAGCAAAGTTTGGCTGGCACCAAGGACATGTTTGGACCACTCTCAGAGTCAGAGAGGCCAGCACACAGATGTGGGCCATCCTACCTGACTCCAAGAGCGGTCCAAAGGCACTTTATGGTGGCCCTTGTGCTGGCCCAACTTTGCTGGCTCAACTGTGCCCATCTAACACCAGGCTAGGATTGCGCTCTCAAGCAACATGTTACCTTAAGTGACCTGTACTTAAGGATTTGTTCTTATGTGTAGCAGCTGCATTTCATTGCAAGATCTCAACAGTTGATGATATTTAACACTTTAGCTTCACACCACTTTCCTGTTGAAAATTGGACCTCCCTGAAATGGCTAATTCTAATTCTTAAAGTGCTGTTGCGGCATTTTCAGCATTAAATGGCCATTCTGGGGGCACCATTTTTAGCACAGGGATACATACTTTCTTCTGCCACACTGCGACTGCTACATGCAAAGGTAAGCTTTTAACTATGTGTCATGTGGTTCGTGGCAGTTCGTGTACCTTGTGGTAGGGGCAGGATGCTTGCTTTGCATTAGGAAAGTCCCAGTTCAATCTCCGTTTTTCCCAATGAAAGGATTCCAAAGCAAGGCTAAAAGAGACCTCACTGGGGACCTCGAAATGCCATTGTCTGTCAGAGAAAGTAACTGGATGGGCCTTCAAGACAGTTTCAGATTTTCATTTCATTTCAACCTTCCATAAACTAGGTACGGCCCTTGATACGATGGTGAGGTCAGCTCATTCAGCTTGGCTGGACCCAGCTGCCCTTGAGCTCCTACACTCCCAGGACTGCCGCCGCAATAATAATCAAGAACTGCCACTTGGTCACTATATGAAAGAACTGGTGCATGAAGATGTTTCTCTTCCTCTCCCTTTTCCTTTTGTGTCCAGTATCTCAGATTGCAAGCCCTGATTTCACATACAATATAATCTGCCTTGAATTTTTGGGCAGAAACAACGTATAGCAATGCAATCTATAGATAACTAAAGACAGTATCTGGGGGAGTTTTTGCTAACAGTGACTATTGACTAATTGCAGCTTTTAGGTTTTGCTGTGGTCTGTAAACACCATGGAAAAGCTTAATGTCAGAGCTTGTCAGGGACTTTAGTGGTTAATGTGTTTGTGAGCATTTTGCTCCTCTCTGCTCTTGGAGAGACATGGCTGTGGGCTCCCACTAAGGCCAAAGCAAAGGTACAAATTAAACATGCTGCCAGTTGACAGAAAGCCTTTGGCGAGTGTTAATTTTTTATGTGGGACTCGGTGTAATGCGCTCTTGCTGTATCTGATTCCAAACATTACTTCGGCAGAACTTGCAATCATATAGCAGAATCCTAGTGACAGGAAAACCTCCAGGGACAGAGTATTCCTATTTACTGAACGTATTAAATATTTGAGAACATCAAGTTGAACTTTTTTAGATACACTGTATATCTAAAAAAGCATGGCCCTGAGGAATTTAGATGTCAGGAAGTCCTGGGAATGTTTTTGAATCCATTCAGAATCTTTTAAGGTGGTGTTACTGGGCATGCCTTGGGACACACATAACGTGGGAGTGAATCTCGTATGTGTGCAGGGACCAAGAGGATTGGCTCATGGCCCAACTCAGTGGACTGACATGAAATCAGGAGAAAGGCAAGGACCTGGTAGCTTTTATAGTAGAGATTAGAATACAGAAACTGGAAAAGGGAATAAAAAGAATGCCGTGCAATATCCACAATCTCTTGCACTAGGCCCAAGCATTAGCAAATTTCTAGGCAGAAGACAGAGAGGAATCCTTACAGGAGAAGGGGGTGCAAAATGGAGGCAGGAGGAAAGAAGGAGGAGCAGAAAGCATCTTAGGGAAATCAGGGTGACTCCCTGGGGAAACAGGGCTAAAGAACCAGGGATTATGTGGTGACTCCAGCATGAAGATGTGGCTCATACTACTGAGGCTGTCAGTAGTCTGAAGCAGGGCTACAGGCAAGATGTGATCCCCACTGTGGACCATGAAAATACTTCACTCTTTTATGGGAGCGAGCTTGTCTCCTCTACCTCCCAATTATTTTTAACCCATGTCCCAAGCCTCTGAGCAAGCAACAGGAAATGGGGGCTTCCTTGTTCTCCGAGTCGTTGGTGGAATGGTTAAGGGGAAATGATGTAAGCACGATTTGGGGATAATCTCTAAGCCTCTCCCTCAAATGGCAAGAGAACAAGGAGTCTGAGACCACCACACAATCACACCAAAGGAAGAAGAGACAGAACATGAAGCATGTCATTGATTTGACTGTACCTGAGACACAACAGATAGCAGGGCCTTATGGACCAATGACTGCCAAAGGCCAAGGCTACCAATCTACATCCGCTGATGAGGCTTCTGGTGTTGCAGGGCTGGTTGGTCTAGATTGCCAAGGCCCAGAGATCTGATTCCAAGGTGGGGAAAAAGCTTGGAAAGGGTTGAAAGGCATACCCAGGAAGGCTAGGAAGTCACCTCTGCTAATTCAGGGAGGGAACAGGAAGCAATGTAAAGGATCTAAGATTGCTTTCCTCAGTGGGCAGGTCCCTACAAGCTGCATCAGAGAGTACTTCAGCAGCGAGGGAAGGGTGCCAGGAAAAAAAAAGAGTGATCCTGGATGCTGGCTAGGCCAGTGGTTGGGCACAGAAAATAAGGATGCTTGACATAGCACCAGCAGGTCACTGACTAATCCAGAAGTAGTAATCCAGAATCCAACTAATCCTGTTGTCTAACAGGCACAGCAAAAGGTGAACAGAAACATCAAAAGCTTTGTGACCCAACCTTTTGTAGGTCAAAGTCCCATGGCAACATGGGGAATACTGTTGAGTTTGCTCCTCATGAACTTTTCTTTTGCACCTTGATGCTCCATCGTCAGTCAAAGATGGGTGTCTTCTATTGTTTGGCATCCTGAGGAGGACCCTTGATTGCTCAGGAGGCCTGTGCTTCAGTTAACATTCAGCTCTTAATTCCATTTATAATGAAGCCGCCAAGACAGAAGCCAAGGTTGACTGCTCTTCTTTTGTGCTTAGCACTGACTCTTCTTTACTTTGAAGTCAGGGAGCTCCCAGGATGTGGCCATGTTTACAGGCGAACAAAACTGCTGAGCAAGCAATGTGCAGCTGGTCATGGAAGCTTCCAAATTTCCTTCGTTGCCCTTAGTTGCCCTCACATAATACATGAAACTTGTGTGCCCAGTGCCTCGAAAGGCTGCAAAATTGGCAGCAAAATCCTGCAGAATGTCTTGTTTCTCTAACTTCCAATCCAAAGAGTACCACAGATTCCACAAGTCTGATATGGGGCTGGGTGGGTGGGGTGGGGCGTTGTGGGTACAGAAATAGCCGTGTGCTCTGATTGTTTGCTCACTGTACTAATTAGAGACGTTGGTAGACCAAGAGTGCTGGATGAAACTGTATAGGCAGCAATTGTGTCACCTCCTTGCATTCTCATTCTTGTTCTGTCCTGGAACAGAATGTTCTGAAGGAATGAACATTGATAATGATTACAGCTTTGTTAGTCTGCCTGGAGACATATCAGGCACTCAGCAGCACAGAGTCTGCCGTGCATGTTGGTTTCTTCTGCACAACTTGGTATGTATGTTCTCACTAATCTAGGGGAAGGGCTGTGGGTCAGCTTGTACAGATGGTCCCAGTTAAAGGGATCTAATGCAGAAAGGCTGGAAACCTGAGATACTGAAGAGCTACTATCAGCCTGAAAACACTATGCTAGATGGACCACTAGAAGGACCACTGTGCTAGATGGTCTTGCTTAGTGTAAAATAAGCATTAATGGTCCCACAGTGATGGGGCCACACATCAGTAATGGTTGAATGAAGCATTTTGGGGGGAGTGATATGCAATGAGCACTAAATTGAGTGTATCATCCAAGGAGCCTTGGGTGATACGCTAAAATTAAACAAGTAATAGGTTTATAGTTCTGTGGCCGTGTGAGTCTTCTGTTTATGAATTGCAGGATTTTTGTGGGGAGACAGCCCCCGAAAAGACCTTTTGGTGTCCTGGGCAGACCTGGCCATAAAATCATGAGGCATTCAGCAAATCCTGGAGAGGATGGACTATGATATGAAATCAGCTAATGACTCCCAAAGCAAATCACAATATAATCCTCCTCACAATATAATCCTCCTAATTTTCAGATCTGAATTAATATTACTCTCATTATGGATTATTAAAGTGTTGCAGTGGTGTAGTTAGAGGAGGAGCAAAACAGTAACTGCCGCAGGCACCACAATGCACTGTGTAATGCACGTTTACTTGCCATTGGAGCCATTCTGGCCAATGACAGCAATGCTGTTTAATTTGGCAAGTGAAATGCCGCTTGGTTCGGCAAGTGCCTGTTTGTTGCAGTCACTGCCCGGAATGGCTCAAACTGTGAGTTGGAGGGGCCACCTACACGGTGTGTTGCGGTGCCTGCAGCATTTACTGACTTGCCCTCCTCTAGCTATGCTGCCAACCTAGCAGTTCAAAAGCACCTAAAAATGCAAGTAGATAAATAGGTACTACTTTGGTGGGAAGGTAATAGTGTTCTGTGCGCCTCGGTATATAGTCATGCAGGCCACATGATCCCGGAAGCTTGTCCTTGGACAAACACTGGCTCTTCGGCTTAGAAACGGAGATGAGCACTGCCCCCTACAGTCGGTCATGACTAGACCATTCGGTCGTGGGGTGTGGCCCATTGAAACTATCAAATTATGCTTGGTTCTTTAATTTCAGTAGATAGTAGTGTTATCAGGTTGGACTTTCTCTTTATAATGAAATGAAATATAATCTGGGCACTTGACCAAACTGTGGGAAAAGGTAGGCATTCTACATAGTTATAACATCTTCTGTTCCAGGACACAAAATAAAAGGATGGCAGCGATAATTTTTCTGCAGTATTGGAAATTCAAGCGTCATTGCATTCAAACACAGAAGAATCCAAATGAAAAAAAATGGCCATATGATTCATTACGCCTATGAATTGTGAGCTTGCTTGTTTTACTGACCATAGAATAATTCCAATTCCTGCTAAATATTTAAAAGGCTTACAATAGTTTGGACAAGCAATTTCAGTGTTACCCATTAGGTTTGATCAATTTAGCTCCTGCTGTTTCCTTTTTGCATGCTATATGACTGGTCATTTTAGCTGGTTGATGGCATTTTGCTTTCTTAACTCTTCTCAAAAGCAAGCAAATAATGAATTTCCCATCACTGTCTATCCACAGATACCCATTTTCATACACAAATTTGGTTATGCACAGAATGATCAGCTACTCTTGAAATATTCATGTAAACATAAACCTGTTCTGATTAATTGTACTGTCAAACTAAACAGCCATCCAACTAAACATTCAGAAATGGTGACTGTTGTATTTAATCAGAATACAATCCTAACCTGGTGTTAGGCCAGCACAGTTAGGTTCACAAAGTTTGGGTGGCACAAGAGCCACTGTAAAGTGCGTTTGAACCACTTTTGAAGTCAGGCAGGATGGTGCAAGTCTGTGTGCTGGCCTCTGACTACAAGAGTGGTCCAAACATACTTTCTGCTGTCCCTTGTCCTTGCCAAACTTTGTTGGCCTAACTGTGCCGGCCTAACTCTAGGCTAGGCTTGCACTCAAAGTCTTATTTCTCAGCACTCTTTTCCCCCCTCAAATTCTTGCTAGGGTATTGGTTTTAAAAAGTGCATCACTCTTTATCTAGATGGGCATTCCTTTCCATCTAGTTCACTTTTGAATTGGCAGGCACTTGTGAAGTACAACATATTGATACAACGTATTGATACTGTATATAGAGAGCATAGCATATTGAACATCTGGAGAGGAAAGGTATGTCATGATGAAATGGAAGCTTTATTCCTGAGTTCTGCTTCTCACCTTGCTTTAAAGAAGGCAGTTTTCAAGATCCAACATTTTTCTGGGACTATTGAGGGCAGATTAATTGCACTGCAGCATGAAACTGGGAGGTTTTCCTCTCAAAACCAGAAGTTTCAAGGTATATCCACGGGGCTAGCTGTTTTTTTTTTTTTAAATTTTAACTGTTTTTAATATTGTTCTTAATATTGTTTTAATTTGTATATATTGCGGTTTATTGTGTTGCTTTTAATGTTGTAAGCCACCTTGGGTGCCCTTGGGCAGAAATAATTAATTAATTATTATTAATAATATTTTGACATGCTAGGGGAGGATGAAGGCTTACCTGAAAATGTGGTGCTAAAATGAGAAAAGGATCATGAAAGACAACGTGAGTTCTCTGGCTAAGGAAATGAAAGCCATCGTTCAAAGCCGCTAAGCTCAAAAAGAAGTGAAAGCATAGTGTGCAACTTGTAGGCAAAGGTCTGTGAGACCTGCCTCTCGACCTGGCTTTATGGGACTGTGGGACGAGAAAGGTACGCGTCACAGGGAACAAGGATGCAACAAAATGTGTATTTGTATGACGCAACAAAGATATAATACCTCATTACCCTGTGGGGGCAGATTACTTGCACTTCCTGTTTGTTGATGGGCAGTTGGCCATCTGATTGCTACTAATGCAAAACTCAGATTGTGCTGGCTACTCTGAGGTGAATGCTTGCTCCTTCTTGCTTGCCCAGTGGCAATGTGTGCAATGCTCAAAGATTCTACAAGAAGAAACTTGTAGATTTATCTTTAAGTATATTGCTTCTTGCTTAACTTGAGTCCAGTGTTGTCCCTCTTCCGCTGCTGCGATAATCTTCAAACTTGTTCTCATCAAGTTGGATCAGAGTGCCCAGTGGACTGGAGAGGGCGGTGACAAATGGGTAGGGGGCTTGTCCATCCACCACCCTTCCAAGGATGCCGCTTCACACAAACACTTCAGTGGCCGCTGTGGTCCAGACCTGGAGAAATAATTAAATTTTCTAAATATAAATGAAAGAACGCTTCATGTTCAGACTCATTGCTTACACTGGGAAGTCTGATTCAGTTTTTTTAGGTTATTTCATTAGAAAACAAATGGAGACGACTTAAATGATCACAGTGAAGCAAATACTCAGTACAAAGGGGACTCAGGGCCCAATTGTTCCGTTACCTGGATTTAAGCCACTGCAGCGTGTGCAGGGCGGGGGGGGGGGAACTGCTTGAACCAACAACAGCTATTTTGCTGGTGCAGGTCTACTGTACATTGACCCACACCAAAGGATCAGACCCAGGAAGGTGGTTAGGATATTGGCAATGCCAATCCTGACTCCCTCCCAGGACTCAATTGCCTCCTCCCTGCACCCATTCCGCCTCCCACCCACCCTCCTGCCTCCATCTTACCTTCTCCAGCGATTGGGGAAATGGACAATCCTGCCAGCATGCTAAGCTGCACACTCTTGGAGTGTCCTTTGCAACTTGCACAAACTACTTTATGGCAGTTGTGTGGTCGGAGCATAAGATTGGGTTCTTAATTGCAGCTCCACCAAAGCTCAGGTATATCAAGTGCCCTTTTCCTAGCCCCACCCATTGGGAGATCTTCCAGTTTCTTGGAGGGACCTGTTGGCAATTGAACTCCAGTCCTGCAGTACTAGTGGCTGGGCTGGTGACTGGAGGCCATCCTGCTGTTGCTCAACTCCTATTGCTTGGCCCAGAGAAAATTGTGGATTAACTTGTGCCTCATTCTGATCACGGGTTCAAGTGCCACAATAACAAATGCTACAGAATCTACGATAAGGACTTTTTTGAATCTCTAGTCCCTTCCCTAGGAATCTGCTGGGAAGATAACCTTGATCTGCTTCTCTTTGGACTAAGGAGGAGGGTGACCAAAAGGTTACCTCCATTTGTTTAATCCTTGAAGACGTTCAAACAATTTAGAGATGCTCATGATGTCAAAATGTGATAACTGCGGCAAAACTGAAGTGTTAGCTTTTCTGTATCAGTTTTACTTGTGTTTCTGAAGAGGACCAGTCCTATTGTTTATCTAGGCTAACCAACAAGAAAGTAAAGCAACTAATTATTTCTAGATGGTAGTTTGAGAGAGATGTAGCTAATTGATGTAGAAAACCACACTAGTGGGAAATAATGATGGGTTCTGAAGTCTCTTGAAGCCTGAAGAGCACTCAGATTGTTCCCTGGAGACAGAACAGCAACTGAGATTGATTACAAACAAGAGTGGGGCCCAACAACAGAGTTAAATGGGAAGAGTGGTCCCTGAAAAGCATCATCTTGAGACATGTACTGCTAGGGAATACGTTTCTTTGTTTATTTATCCCCTCTTGGCTTTCTCCAGTGCTGATTGGATTATATCTGGGTACCATCAAAGTGTTATTAGTGACAGGCTATTGGGAAAATAGTGGCTATTGGATTCTTGGTCTGTGCACATTTCAAGATTCAAATGGTATTCTAACACAGATGTCTGCCATATTGAGTTACACTTTTGTAATTAAACACTTAACTAGGAATAGGTACACTGGATAAATAAGCTCAAAGACAGAACATATAGGTGCACTGGATAAATGGAAGGATTGTGCATGTGTGTGCACACAGTTTCTTGCAGTAAATACATGGACAGTGTGCTGCTAGTTGGATGGGGCTGTGTGTAAGATGACAAACTTCATATAAGACCAATAGTCAGTTAATTAAAAACAGAGGAAAACCATGACAAATGCAAAACGTTTGGGTTAGGAAATGGAAACAAATGCTAGCAATGAATCATTCTCACACTCAATTTTCCCCATCTGCATTAGTCCATACATTCAACACAGATCCTCCTGTCAGATTTACTGTGTGCAAACATAAACACACTTATTAACAGCCCAGTCCTATCCTTTCCCTGGCTATAGCATGCATCTGTGCCAAAATAGGCTGTGCTGTATGCTATTGGGGTGGGAGGCTTGGGAGAGGTAAGGGAAAATATTCACGCTTACTCCTCCATAAGCCCCTCAATTAGTAATGGGCCTCCTTGGACCTGCACCAACTCTATAGCCACCAGCTCTAAAGCTGGTGCAACTCTGAGGAGACAAAGGGACATATCAGGAGGCTCCAGAGAGGATACCATCATGGCACAAGTTGCTTGTGCTGATATCATCTCCTCCCGTTATGACCCCTCTCATCCCCCAGATCCGCCCCATTCCACCCGCCACATCATCCCATTCCACCCACCCTGCCAACTCATTTTCATTGGTGGGGGCTCTCTTGACCATGGGCCACACACAGGGTGTTCTTCGGCATCTGTGGTGGTGTCCTGGAAGTGCGTGGCTATGTGCACTTTCAGAACCGTGTTTACAATACCATAAAGCATACTCTGCCCCAGAATGTTAGTTCCGGCAGCAGAGCCCAAGCCGAAGGAGTGCTCTGCACTCTGCTGGCAGCCATTTTGTGACAGTCTGGCATAGGATTGAGCTGCCCAACATATAAAAACGTCCGTAGAATGGATAGAGGGAAGTTATTTTCCGTATCGCACAATACCAGAACCAGGAGAATCCCACTAAAATCCCACTAAAATTGAATGTGGGAGATTAGAAAAGACAAAATATAATATTTTTTCCCCCGGTGAATAATCTGTGAAACTCCTTGCAACAGGATGTTAACCTGGCAACTACCCTAGAAGCTTTTAAAAGAGGATTGGATAGATTTATGGAGAAAAGTTCATCCCAGGTTCAGTGGCATAGGAGGAAGGTGTGCCACCCTGGGACACACCTTCCAGGACTGCATCCTACCCACTCAGAATGCAACAGGAGCTGCACCCCGGACATGTCCAGAGAGTGATCTGATGATCGGATTGTGTCCTGAATGTACCAACAAATGTTACCTGTGTGTGGCCCTTTCCCACAAACCAGCTACCCTGGCTCTGTGTAAAAAATATTTTTCTGGTCCTGCTTAAAAACAAAAACATAGTCTAGCACTGGTCAGCTGTTTGGGAAGGAGAGCAGAAGCCATATTTAGTTGTTCTCTCTGTCTGTTCCTGCTGCTCTCATAATCAGCATAGACGGCTGCCTTTCTTACACAGCTGGGGGTGCAATCCGAATCAACTTTCCAGTACTGGTGTAAGGGCAACGCAGCTTCGGGGTAAGGAAACAGACAGTTGCTCACCTTGAGGAGGCCTCCATGGCTACTACTGCATTGCAAAGTTCAAAACAGGCCCCACTGGCACACAGCAATATCAGTGCTGGAAAGTTGTTTTGGATTGTGCCATAAGCCTAGATTGCCACAGGTCTAGGTTGCTGAGGGCTAGCTCAGCTGGTTTGGGGCCAGTGCTTTTCTCAATAGTGTTTTTTTCCCCCCCCTAATCCAACAGCCTTGTCGTCAGCATCATTGAATGAAGCACTAGTCCCATCAATATACTGGAAATGTAGAGGCCAGCAACCCTACTGCCATTGAGTTCCTGACTCCCATGAAGTCAGGGCTGGCCCTAGTGTAAAGGTGCAAGTAAGATACCAGCCAAATGGCAAGATTAATAATATCCTTTTCCTGGGAACACGATTTATTGTCTCTGTTTACGGAATGCTGAGAGACCAAGCTGGGGAAAGTGCTCACATGGCTGTGGGACTTCTCGCCTTGAGGGGCTGTCTCTCGGTCTCAGATTGCCTCAGTTGCTATGAGGCTTCCTTGGTTGCCTGTCCTTTCCTGTCCCTTGTGGGTGGCATTTGCCTTTGTTTATTTTAAACTTAAGGATTTCATGTAATATCATATGTTTGGGAATAGGTCCCTAAGCACTCAGGTCCTCAGACATGCATTATTCAGAGAATTGTTTTGCTCTGTTGTTGTTGTTGTTGTTTTAAAAAACCTGGCAGCTTATCCTACACTGTCATTTTGGAGTCGCGGTTTAGGCAGGCATCCTGAAACTGCTCACTTGCATGTGGTTTCATTTCAGGCTGGCAGGGTCAGGGCATCTATCTCATATTATGCAGCATAATGTACGTGACTCACTTTGAATATTGGAAATAAGATCATTAAACATACAGTATGTATTTATTATGCAGCATCTAAACAAATTATAATATCCCTCCCTGAATGTGGTTTACTTAAGGACCAGAAAGAATTATTGCTATGAATTTGTATAGGGCCATCAGCGGACATGATACTTTATACAGAAAGAAAAGGCTTTTAAGAGGGACTTACAGTCTAGAATAGTGGTTCTCAAATGTTTTAGCACTGGGGCGCACCTTTTAGCATGGCAATGTCCGGGACCCATTGGAAGTGATATCATAGCTGGAAGTGCTGTCGTTGTGATGTCAGAGCCTGCTGCTTTCCTGAAAATGCAGCAATAAGTTGGGTTATTTCCTCAGCCATTTTCCAGTAAAAGCGAATCAGAATGGAAAACAAAGCCTATTTACAACCTTAACGCAAGCAAAATAACCACACAGCCCTCCCTCTGTCTAGTGTCCCACCTTCCTATATTTTCAATGATGGCTGCTGTTTGACCTGCCTGAAATTGGCTCACAACCCACCTAGTGGGTCCTGACCCACATTTTGAGAAACACTGGTCTAGAAAGACACACACACACACACACACACACACACACACACACACACACACACAGTGTTGGAAGGAGCGGGAAATGGAGATGGAGGGGGGCTACTCAGGAAGGAATATATGACTATGCAGACCTCCATTTGCATGACATCAATCCCTGTTTGCAAAATAATTCCCTGTTTGCTTAAAGGATAGGATCAATTCCAAACTGCTCTGATTTCAGATAACATTTCAGCATCTTGCATTCAACTTTGTACAGCGGTGAAGCACGTATACCAAAGTACCATGCTCTTGAAAAGGATACCACAGCCAATTTTGGGAGCGCAACCCTAACTTGGAGTTAGGCCGGCTTAGTTAGGCCAGCAATGTTTGCCTGGCACAAGGACCACCATTAAGCGCATTTGGACCATTCTCAGAGTCATGGAGGATGGTGCACATCTGCGTGCTGGCCTCTCTGACTCTGAGAGTGGTTCAAACGCTCTATGGTGTCCTTTGTGCCAGCCAAACTTTGCTGGCCTAACTAAGCCTGCCTAACTCCAGGTTAGGATTGTTCCCTGAGTGGTGTAGCCAAAAGTGAGTCACCAAAAACAACCAAAAAACTTCAGGCCTCAAAGAAAATACACTTAACATGAATTTGTTACTCTCCACCCTATGTCATTGCAGGAGGTGGCTTTGTCACAGGAAGCAGCTGGAGAAATTCTCAAGTGGAATCAAGTAATTCCTCGTTATGTTTGTGCCTCACCCTTCTTGTTATCACTCATGCTGAGCTGGAGCGCTGTGTTTCAGTATTGATGCAGAGTTGCATGGCTTTTCTTTGCTTCCCCGGTCAGTGTAAGTCCCTGAGCTCAAAGTCTTCATTTCAGAAGCTCCAGATAAGATATATTAAATACAGGTACCTGGGAGCTGACTCTTCTCACTTCAGTACAGATGGACATTATATGCTGCACAGATTACTTTCACCATTGCATCCAGAGGCTGTGAATGTTGACATAGATGGAGGCTTCTGTTCAGAAGAGCACGTCAAGGCATGCGGCCTGAGGGATGTGTGTCCTACATGCTTGCTATCTAGCTGGATTATGAGAAGAAGGCAGAGGAAGGATAGCCTAAGATTAGCAATTTGCAGATCAGAGAATCAGATCAGTTTTGGATTCTTTGTTGCAGCCACCCAACAGGTTTCTAGCAGATGTTTCCATCTAGTTCAGGGGTCCTCAAACTATGGCCCGCAGGCCGGATGCAGCCCCCCAAGGTCATTTACCCAGCCCGCCAGTCATTCAGAGCCACTGACATGCTGATTGGGTTAAATGAAGCCATGACCCCGGCCTTATATATATATATACACCTTGCCCAATAGAAAGGTGCGTAGTTTGTGATAGACGCCGCCGTAAAGCCAATAGAAAACAGAGGCTTTTGCTGTTGTCCAATAGAAGAGGTGATTATTGAGGAAAGGTGTGATCTCTGGAGGGTTGATTGGCAGAATTGGGGAGGAGGGGGACAGAGGAGGGCTACGGGAAGCTGCTGTGTCTGCCATCATGAAAATCGGTGATGGTTCCGAGTAGCAGCTTTCCCACCTGAGTGGGTGGGGGGGGTCCATTAGGGGGGAGACGCACTCGCGGAGGTAGGGGCTACTTGGGTTGTTCCGCTCTTCTTTCAGCAGCTTGGGTTGAGTTGCGCTGTTCTCCTGCTATTTCGGGGAGGGCGAATGAGAGGAGGAGTCGGGTGAGGGACTGTGGAGAAGGAATCACTCTGGCGGCAGGGAGGTAGTTCATTCTCCCTCTCCCTTTTCTCCCCCCTTCTTTAGACCTTGTTCCCGTGACCCAGTTCGAGGCCAAGCGCTAATCTCCACTAACTGCGTCCTAAGCTGTGCATGCGCTGTGGGTCCCCTCCCCACTCCATTCTCTGTTGCAGTGACCCTCTTCTCCTACAGCTAATCTGCGGCAGCCAGGGTGGGAGGCACAGCGGGAGCAAAGACACCCGGTGGCTTTTGTTTCCCTGGCCGCGGTGTCTGAGTTCTGGAACTCCTCCCAGCCAAAGTTGTGAGAGCAACACAGGCAGATGCTCGTTCTCTGTGCTTTCGAGAGGTACTTGTTGGTGTGTTTTCTGTTTTGGACTGTTCTAGGCCAGGTGGAAGCGCAGAAAGTCCATAATACATTCTTTACACCTTCCGCTTTGATTTCAAGTTTAAAGCTACATTTTATTAAAAAGCAGCAGCAGAAGCACTTTTTCTCCATTTCTGATCTGCAGAAATGATCCTTTTTCTCCATTTCTGATCCATGTGATAAAAGCAGCCTCTTCCGAACCCGGAGGGAGAGGGAGAGGGAGAGGGAGAGGGAGAGAGAGAGAGAGAGAGAGAGAGAGAGAGAGAGAGAGAGAGAGAGAGAGAGAGAGAGATATTGCAAACTGTGTGTGCGTGTGCGGGAGAGAGATCCAATTCAATCTCTGTGTGTGTGTATGTGTATTTGTGTGGGAGAGAGAGATCGCCAACTGCAATCTGAATGTGCGTGCGTGCGTGTGTGTGCGTGCGCGCTTGTGTGGTGGGAAGAGAGATCCAATCCAATCTGTGTGTGTGTATTTGTGGGGGGGGGGAGGGAGGGAGAGAGATTGCCAACTGCAATCTGAATGTGTGTGTGTGGGGGGGGGAGGGAGAGAGATCTCCAACTGCAATCTGAATCCAGCTCGAGAGAGAGAGAGAGAGAGAGAGAGAGATCTGAATCCAATTCAAGCACCCGGTTTGATAGCACCCTGCTATCAAAAAGGTAAACTAGTTCCTATGGTCTTCCAGCCCCTTTCCAGGTAATCTCAGCCACTGCTGAGATACAGTATGTGTATCTCCATATCCTCCATACAAATATGCATAAGATATGTGCTGTGTACATAGGAATTTGTTCATATTTTTTTAAAACTATAGTCCGGCCCCCCAACAGTCCAAGGGACAGTGAACTGGCCCTCTGTTTAAAACGTTTGAGGACCCCTGATTAGTTCATCTGCACAGTTTCAGTCATGACCGCACAACAGTAATTTTACCCACTATTAATATGTCTGACATCACGTAGGTTGGCTATAAGGGCAGCTACACTCTCTCTCTACCCCCCCTCTCTCTCACACACACAGACATGCATGCATGAACGCACACTACCACCACACAAGTGACCTTCATGGAATCTGGGCCTGTGGCTGGGACCTGTATGTCAGTTTTCACACAGCCAATCTATTTTGTGAGTAAGCTACATATCTTTTATATGCATGGATCTCTGTAACTGAGTGCCAAAAGCTGATCTGTGCTGTGTTATGTGATGTCAGTTTTCACACAGCCAATCTATTTTGTGAGTGAGCTACATATTTTTTATATGCATGGATCTCATGCATCAGTTGGAAAGTTTTTGTGTCACATCTCCAGATGATGATGGGTGGGAGCCCTGTGGCAATGCAGTCTATGTGTTAGAACCATGGTATGGAGCAGACATTTATGTGAAGGCTCTTTCAGCTGTCCTCACCCTGGCTGGGGTACATTATAGATATGAAGTGACAGGCCAGTCTTCTCCTCCTTTCCCTGCTGGTGCAATCATGCCAAAAAGGGGCACGATGTATTCAGCAGTGGGTGGATCAGGAGGCTTCAGAGGTGAAAGGGGATTTAAATCCCCTTATACCCCTGTGAGCCTCCCTCTCTGCAGTGGGTGTCCTTGGACATCCTTGAAATTTCTGTCACAATTCTGAGGAAAGAAATGGAGTGGGGAGGCTGCAGAAAAGGGCGATAGGATGTGGGGTGAGCTGGAAAGATCGGAACAGGCCAGGCAGTTGTGGTCCAACCATTTTGCAGGAGGGGGCAAATGCCCTTGGCATCGCGCTGCTGGAGCGGGAGGAGGGCAGTGACGAGATGGCTCACCTGTCAGAGAGGTGAGCAGTGTTTGGCCTGCCCGCCATCCCCTGCCATAGTACGGCTCCAAAAATGGAGCCTGGGGTGGGGTTGGGGTGGGGCGGAGCAGCACACGGGGGCGGGAAAACAGCAGAGGTGGTGCAGCTCCTCCTTCTCTGTCTCTGGGTAGCCCATTGGCTGGGTCCACAACTGAAGCCAGGGGTAGTAGGATGATGAGTGGGGGGTGATGAGTAAGAAGAGCCATGCTATGCCCCAGGGCCTGGTAGAATCTAGCACCCGCTTTGCTCCTCATTGTCTACAGTAGACTGGTTGGCAGTGGCTCTCCAGACTCTCAGTTTTTCCACCCCCCTCCAATTACCTGCTTGTTTAACTGAATATGGCAGGGACTGAACTCAGAGACTGCATGGAAAACATATGCTGGGCCACTTTGCTGTGGCTTATTATGGATATTTAACCTTGAAAGGGAATGCAACATTTCAGGATGCCTCATGGCAACCATAAAGTCAGTGAAGGCCTATTCTTAAACTTTTATATCCAATATACTATGCCTATTTCGAACCAGGGACTTTTGTACGCCCCTCGCTGAAGGCCGGAGTGGAGCCGGCCTTTTTCGTTGCCCCACAATGGTTTACTTGTCTGTTAGGAATGGCAGGTCTTTTTACTAGGAGCATCCATCTTGCGACATGTGTTTGAGTACAGTCAGCACCCAGGAGACCTGCTTGTTCTGTGAATTAGATACCTGGCCTTTGACTTACATTCTTGGAATGTCTTATTATGGCTGCGAAAAGGATTTTATGTGGTGATAAAGCCAAAGGCATGCCTGCAGTTTCATTCAGGCAGAGGTGGAAATGGTCATCCTTGTAATTCACACACTTTATTTTTATTTTATTTTTGTATGTGACATGTTTACTAATGAATGTGTTTGTGATGTTCTTTGGAGGCAATGGATTTTCAGATGAAACTTTTGCTTAAAGGACATCCTGTACCCAACTTTTGGCATTCAGGGTGCAATCCTAATCTGGAGTTAGGCCGGCACCATAAAGTGCGTTTGGACGACTTTCGGGGTCAAGGGGGATGGCGCACGTCTGTGCACTGGCCTCTCTTACTCCCAGAGTGGTCCAAACATATTTTATTGTGTTCCTTGTGCTGGCCAAACTTTGCTGGCTTTACTGTGCCGGCCTAACTCCGGGTTAGGATTGCGCCCTCAGTTTCTTTGGACAGGAATGTTCCCAATGTTGTTCCTAATAACTGCCTTTGCCTCCTCATATCTTCAGTCCTAAATCAGTGCTTTGAGGTCTTCTGTAAGAGGAGGGAGAGGGAAGGATGGGCTCCATGCTGAGAGGTTAGCAACCAGCACCCACCTCTCTTCTTCTTTAAGATCAACCCCTGAAATGCTGGTTCCAACTTATAGCGCAGTTTGAATGGAGGCAAGTGCTCTGCCAGCATGTGCTGTTGCAAACATGCCATAAAGCATGTTGCAACAGTGCACCATCTGGCGGAAAAGCAGAAGCCTTTCCACTGGCGCCAGTGCGAGGAGCAGCACTCACTGGACAAGTAAGTCCTGCACTGAGTAGTGCAGAGGTAAGGGGAGGGTGGTTGGGGTCAGAGGATGGCAGGGACCAGGAGTGGGTGGATCAGGCCTGGGAGGGGGTTGGGACTGGTGACACTTGGGTCTGATCTGCTGATATGGGGCAACACAAACTTGTGCTAGCGATATCACTGGTGCAATCCCAAGTAGACACATTGTGGCTGCTAAGACATACCCTGGGCAAAGGGCCAAATGTTCCCTTACACCATGGAGTCTTCCAGTACCTAAAACTCCCCCACATGATGCAGTGGAAGCCACACTGGCTTGTGATGTTTGGGTTGGGCTGTTAGTTTGCCACAGCAATGGATAAAGACTCTTTAAACACACAGGTTAATACATGTCATGTGTGAACAGTCCTGAGCACATAGGTACCAGGCATGCTGATAACAATCTTGACATAAAGAACACTTTTTGTGGGTCTGGTGGTGTCACAAGACTGCCAACTTGAAAAACGAAAAAACAAATGTTACTGGGTTAATAGGATGAAGCTAGTGGCAATCACAGAAAAAACCACAAGATTCACCTCTGTTGCTCATCCACTTGAGAAAAAAAGAAGAAACCTAGAGTTGTCTGCTATTGTTCCAGCCTAACTATTATTATTAACTAGCCTTTTGTTACCCGGCGTTGCCCAGGGGACAAAGTATCCCCAGCTTCTATTAGGAGAAGGAATGAATACAGGGAGAGAATCAAGCAAAGGAGCGTAATGAAATTGTCACACTCACTGAACACTGTCTGCAGGTCCTGTGGTAGGATAGCACCGACGTGTGAGAAACAGGAAGAGGTGGCCAGTTAGCCCTCTGGAAATAGGTCCCTCTCAGATCCGACTGGGTGTTGGAACTGTCTGGATCGTGCTCTTTCCAGCCTGGGCAACTCAGGCAGTGCAAAGCAGTTTCACTTTCGTTTCTGAGGTCTCTTCCTGTGTATCAGCTCAGTGAGTGCAATCCCAGCTCATGACCTGCAGAATCCTTTGTGACCACAGGGTGGCAGCACACTTTCACTCAAATACAGTCCCATCGCTGTCCCTCCCCCCCCAGGGAGGGGGGTCTGACCCCCGCAGTGTTTCCTTCCAGGCTGCAAGGTGTATTCCTGCCAAGTTTCGTGCGGATCGGTCCAGGCGTTCCAGAGCCTATGCATAACATACATACATACACACCCACATACATACATACATACATACATACATACATACATACATACATACTGTGAGTCCAGGGTATCCCCGTGGGGCTGATCCCCGGGGTCGGGCATGGGGGTGCCCCCCCGCCTCGCTCTGGCCGCCTCGCGACGTTGGGAAAAGATGCAGCGGGACACCTTTGGCAGGGGACACAATCGGTTTAATCTGGAAAGCGACTTTACATTCATGGAGCCCCCATAAGCTGGACCCCCGGCTCGGGGCCCTCAGACCCTGTTACCTCACAGGGCCCAGTTCCCAAAGTCCTCGGAGCCTCGCCGTGGGTGGCGGCACGTGGGGTCACTCCTTGGCGTTCGTCCTCGTCGGGCGTAATGGCAGCCACCGGCTTGTGCGCTGATGCCTGGGTGGTCCCTGGGGGTCGTCCGGTTCACCCCTTGCTCAGGGTCAGCAGACTCCCTGTTCCTGTGCCTGCTCAGGTGGGCCGTGGGCCAGGGACTGGCTGGGGAGAAGGTCTCTCGGGGGGGCACCCCTAGGCCACCCCAAGGGTAAAGGTAAGTTGATGTTCTGGCTGAGCCCCCCCGAGGATCCGGTCCTGGGGTTCAGCCTTTCAAGGAGCGGGGCTCGATGGTCCCCTTTCAGGCCACGGTCCGGTGCGAGTCCAGGCGGCCTGCCTGGCTCGTTGGGCGCCTTTCCTCCTCTTACCTTCCAGCTCCAGGAGGGACGTCCTCTCCCTTTGCTGGCTGGGCTCCTTATGAGGCCCAGACCAGCCTCTCTAGGCTCCTCCCCTTCCGGTCTCACTCCCAGGCCCAGTTCTCGTGAGACTTGGCTGGCTCCTTGCAGGATCTCGCTTCTACTCAGCGAGTCACCCAAGGCTTTCTCTGAGCTTGGCCAGACTTCTCTGACCATCCACCTCCTGCGGCCTCCTGTGGCCAAGTGGGACCCCCGTCCTTGGTCTGAGGCCTCGGGGTGGTCATGGGGTGCCCGGCTCCCCTTCTACCTACCCGTGTAGACCCTCGCACTTCGGAGCAGCCCATGGGGCTCCCGGGCCCCGGGTGACACATACATACATACACACAAACATACCCACGTCCGTTTTTATATATATAGATAACCTGGTGCAGTTAGGCCAGCAAAGTTTGGCTGGCACAAGGGCCACTGTAAAGTGCGTTTGGACCACTCTCGGAGTAGGGGAGGATAGTGCACATAAGTGAGCTGGCTTCTCTGACTCTGAGAGTGGTCCAAACATACTTTATGGTGTCCCTTGTTATGGCCTAACTGTGCCAGCCTTAACTCCAGGTTAGAACTGCGCTCTAAGAAGAATAGGAATACGCACATTTATATACAAATACTATTGTTATTTAATTCTGACCTGGTAGTTACTGTGCTTGGTCTTATCAGTTGATAGCTTTGTTTTTATCAGAAATCTTAAAATAAAGTGAAACCTATCTGACAACCCACTCTAAGAAAATTTTGGTATTCATGTTCATCCCTCTTTGAACATTTTTAGGAACACTGAACATTTCATGACTCTGACTCAATTATTTCTTAAGATGAGCCCTCTCCAAGACTGTTGCATTGAAAACAATGAATGAGCAATAATAGAAAGATAACTCAGAGATGTCCATGTATCAAAGAGGGTGACCCTGGGTGGTAGACTAAAATGTGGTATTTGACTTTGACTAAAATGTGGTATTTGGAGAAATGCCAAAGGTAGTGTAAAGGCCTGTGCCCATTCACAATGACATAGACACACCTCCTGTAGAGTCTGCTGCATTCTCCTACAATGCAGCAGCTATTATAGACTCCTGCCCTACTTCATACATACGTTGTCTGGGTTTTTTCCTCTGAACTGATATGCATTATACAATATGGATGCTTGCTCTTGTGTGTACCCCAAAAAGTTGGGAAGGGAGCAAGGAAGGTTTTGCTCATTCCAGGAAAGATCTGATCTCTTCCATTGATGCTGATTTATTAGTAATGAAGTACCCCTGATGCCCATAGTGCCCTGTTCTGCCTGCCATTTGCTGCAAAGGGAGAGAGCACAGTTCCATGGACAGGGCAGCTCTGCAATGGCTCCTTAGCCAATGGGAAAGAATTTAGAAGGGCATGAGGAGTCTTCTAGAACTAAAATGCAAGTTCCATTTCAACACATGCCTCCTTGGAATTACTAATTCTCAAGAAATTGTGGATCACATTGCAGTCTTGAAACTCATCGCAACCATGTTTGCTCAGGAATGATGTACAATACTTCCCCATATGTACGCTTAGTATGTCAAGCTTTCATACTGCTAGAACCTAGGACTGAAAACTATGGAATATTGTGATTAACAAACAAACCAGATGAGACAGTGGACATCGTTGATCAGATACTCCATCTCTTAAAATCTTTGTTCAACCAACCAACCAACCAACCAACCAACCAACCAACCAACCAACCAACCACAAGAGAGCCCAATCGGGACCAGGTCTGTGGTTCTGGTCATGATATGTGTGTTGATTAATTCTACTCACTCTTCCTGATGAAACCCACCACCACACACACATATGAGTTGCTGTCTGCTTATTTATGTATTCCTAAAAGTTAACACAAAAGTAGTTTGACTGAGTCCAGTGAGATGTAATCTCTAGAAAGTGTACATAGGATCACAATTCTAGTTACAAATAAGCTCAGGCATCTAATGAGACAGCTGGATCTTTGACAGTTGATTGTTACTCCCGAAATATTTTCGCTCCTTGAAAGAGAAGTGAGAACTTGCTCCAGCAACTGCATGTGGAGTTTTCAGTCTAGCCTCCCTCCTCCATTCATGACTTATATAGCAAGAGAATAACAAAGATGAAGTCAGCTGGGAACATACCCCTACAACTCTTTGAACTAATGAAGGAAAATGTATTAAATTGAAGATCCCTTGTACTGAAGTTAATCCTAATATGCAATTCCAAGTAGTTGCATTTTGCATTTAAATAGGCTGGCAGTCATTTCTCCAAGGATGTGAAACTTTTCTTTTTGTAAGCATAAACAGCACTTTGTAAATCTGGTTCTGCAACAGAGGTTTACCTAAAAGTGCAACTTAAAGCAGTTTGCTGTTTTGTTTTGTTTTAAATTCTACTTACTCTTTCTTCAGTGCAAATTTGTTCACAAAAGTATTTCTTCCTCAGAAGGAATTGGGGACGACGACAGTGCCTTTCCACTTCTCTTTTCTTTTAAGTTTTCCTTGTGTCAGCAAAGCCATGCAGAGACTGTGGCTCTTCAACCTAGTTTACTATGAGGTCATTTAATCGGACTCTCGGCAGCTCAGCATTATGGGGAAGGCACAACCCAATTTGCTGATGCTGTGACACTTCAGAGAAGCAGAGCAGATAGGTCTGTAGCAGTGGCATACCTCGGGCATCTGGCACCTGGGGCACATAAATTATTAACACCCCCATACCCCCTTCCGGCCTTTAGAAGGCCTCCTGGAGGTCTTCTGACAGCCTCTCAAGGTGTGGTACCCGGGGCAATAGACCCCCGGCTCCAACTTAGCTACGCCACTGAGGAATGTAAAAACACTCTTAGAAGGTGCTGTGACATGTGATAAGAGGAACATATTACCACTCCAGAGTGGGACATAGAAAGGAAGGAGGGATAAGTGTGACTCTGCTGTTTTGGTGTCCATTTGAGCCTGAAAAGTCAGTGCAGGTAAGCTGCATTTTTCCTTGAGGAAACTGGTTAGTATCCTGTGGAGTAGACTTTCACATCCCTCAGCCAAACCAAAGGCTTAGACAAGAATTCCTCTCTAGGAGCAGATGAAGTAATAGGCAATCACCTATTGCCTATTACTAATAGCTCCTGCTCTAGCCATAAAATCATTTCAGTTCATCTTGAAGGTGCAACTGGACTCTGAACAAACCCGTTAGTTTTCCTGTACTGTAATTGGATACATGGCATTCTTAGAGACCTGGCGTTCACAATCATTTGTGCTTGAAAAATGCCACATTTTTCAGGCTCCAGTGTAAAGCAGCCCCTCCCCCTTGCCTTCAGAGCCACTCACAGCTGCAAGAGCAAAGCAGAGGCATTTCTTCTGCGAATGGCTCTGAAGGTGAGGGGGAGGGGCCGCTTTCCACAGGCATTCAGGAGCCTGAAAAGCTTAGCATTTCCCCTCCCCACTCCACTTTAGGAACACCACTGAATAGGAATTAGTTTTAAATACAAAAATATTGTAAGGATTAAACTTACCAGAGTTGATAGGTGGTGTTTGTTTACATCAAGAACAATTACCTATGCCACATCATCAATAAAAGTAGCAGTTTTGCAAGCAAAAGAGGCTGATCTCCTGTCTTAAGGAGACTGTCTCAATTTCCAGATTGGATTCCAATTTCTATATCTGGGTGATATAGCCCAGAGTGGAACAAGACGTAGGAGTTTGAGGGACTGTGGTGGCTATGAGCAAATGCAAATATACATGCTTCAGTTTAATAGTTTTCAGTTCCCAGTGAGAACCAAGGCTTTATGCCTTTGGAAGAGATAATTAAAGCGAGGGAGGGAGAGAGAGAGAGAGAGAGAGAGAGAGAGAGAGAGAGAGAGAGAGAG
>JAJKFI010020314.1:0-22908 GCA_029204185.1 Lerista edwardsae | reverse complement strand
GGCCACGCCTTCTGCTTAGAAATCACAGAGAGGAACATATAGAGGGGGGAAAAACACACACAGGTTATTCATTTCCTTATCGTTTCTATATACTGCCCCCTCTGGACAGCAGACGGAGTTGCACATATCCCAACAGGTATATCTAAAAGCTTTGTGGCTAGGCAGAGTTCTAGATACATGACCAGAATGTAATGTATGAAGAGTAGACTATGCACATGGCATGTAGAACCAAAATGAGAGAGGGCACATGAATTTGTAATTTTCGGTGGAAGCCACTGACTCATCTGTACTCTATATTAGTTTTGAGGCTGGGCCATAACATAGACACAGGGAGCAATCCTAACCTGGAATTAGACTAGCAAAGTTTGGCTGGCACCAAGGACATGTTTGGACCACTCTCAGAGTCAGAGAGGCCAGCACACAGATGTGGGCCATCCTACCTGACTCCAAGAGCGGTCCAAAGGCACTTTATGGTGGCCCTTGTGCTGGCCCAACTTTGCTGGCTCAACTGTGCCCATCTAACACCAGGCTAGGATTGCGCTCTCAAGCAACATGTTACCTTAAGTGACCTGTACTTAAGGATTTGTTCTTATGTGTAGCAGCTGCATTTCATTGCAAGATCTCAACAGTTGATGATATTTAACACTTTAGCTTCACACCACTTTCCTGTTGAAAATTGGACCTCCCTGAAATGGCTAATTCTAATTCTTAAAGTGCTGTTGCGGCATTTTCAGCATTAAATGGCCATTCTGGGGGCACCATTTTTAGCACAGGGATACATACTTTCTTCTGCCACACTGCGACTGCTACATGCAAAGGTAAGCTTTTAACTATGTGTCATGTGGTTCGTGGCAGTTCGTGTACCTTGTGGTAGGGGCAGGATGCTTGCTTTGCATTAGGAAAGTCCCAGTTCAATCTCCGTTTTTCCCAATGAAAGGATTCCAAAGCAAGGCTAAAAGAGACCTCACTGGGGACCTCGAAATGCCATTGTCTGTCAGAGAAAGTAACTGGATGGGCCTTCAAGACAGTTTCAGATTTTCATTTCATTTCAACCTTCCATAAACTAGGTACGGCCCTTGATACGATGGTGAGGTCAGCTCATTCAGCTTGGCTGGACCCAGCTGCCCTTGAGCTCCTACACTCCCAGGACTGCCGCCGCAATAATAATCAAGAACTGCCACTTGGTCACTATATGAAAGAACTGGTGCATGAAGATGTTTCTCTTCCTCTCCCTTTTCCTTTTGTGTCCAGTATCTCAGATTGCAAGCCCTGATTTCACATACAATATAATCTGCCTTGAATTTTTGGGCAGAAACAACGTATAGCAATGCAATCTATAGATAACTAAAGACAGTATCTGGGGGAGTTTTTGCTAACAGTGACTATTGACTAATTGCAGCTTTTAGGTTTTGCTGTGGTCTGTAAACACCATGGAAAAGCTTAATGTCAGAGCTTGTCAGGGACTTTAGTGGTTAATGTGTTTGTGAGCATTTTGCTCCTCTCTGCTCTTGGAGAGACATAGCTGTGGGCTCCCACTAAGGCCAAAGCAAAGGTACAAATTAAACATGCTGCCAGTTGACAGAAAGCCTTTGGCGAGTGTTAATTTTTTATGTGGGACTCGGTGTAATGCGCTCTTGCTGTATCTGATTCCAAACATTACTTCGGCAGAACTTGCAATCATATAGCAGAATCCTAGTGACAGGAAAACCTCCAGGGACAGAGTATTCCTATTTACTGAACGTATTAAATATTTGAGAACATCAAGTTGAACTTTTTTAGATACACTGTATATCTAAAAAAGCATGGCCCTGAGGAATTTAGATGTCAGGAAGTCCTGGGAATGTTTTTGAATCCATTCAGAATCTTTTAAGGTGGTGTTACTGGGCATGCCTTGGGACACACATAACGTGGGAGTGAATCTCGTATGTGTGCAGGGACCAAGAGGATTGGCTCATGGCCCAACTCAGTGGACTGACATGAAATCAGGAGAAAGGCAAGGACCTGGTAGCTTTTATAGTAGAGATTAGAATACAGAAACTGGAAAAGGGAATAAAAAGAATGCCGTGCAATATCCACAATCTCTTGCACTAGGCCCAAGCATTAGCAAATTTCTAGGCAGAAGACAGAGAGGAATCCTTACAGGAGAAGGGGGTGCAAAATGGAGGCAGGAGGAAAGAAGGAGGAGCAGAAAGCATCTTAGGGAAATCAGGGTGACTCCCTGGGGAAACAGGGCTAAAGAACCAGGGATTATGTGGTGACTCCAGCATGAAGATGTGGCTCATACTACTGAGGCTGTCAGTAGTCTGAAGCAGGGCTACAGGCAAGATGTGATCCCCACTGTGGACCATGAAAATACTTCACTCTTTTATGGGAGCGAGCTTGTCTCCTCTACCTCCCAATTATTTTTAACCCATGTCCCAAGCCTCTGAGCAAGCAACAGGAAATGGGGGCTTCCTTGTTCTCCGAGTCGTTGGTGGAATGGTTAAGGGGAAATGATGTAAGCACGATTTGGGGATAATCTCTAAGCCTCTCCCTCAAATGGCAAGAGAACAAGGAGTCTGAGACCACCACACAATCACACCAAAGGAAGAAGAGACAGAACATGAAGCATGTCATTGATTTGACTGTACCTGAGACACAACAGATAGCAGGGCCTTATGGACCAATGACTGCCAAAGGCCAAGGCTACCAATCTACATCCGCTGATGAGGCTTCTGGTGTTGCAGGGCTGGTTGGTCTAGATTGCCAAGGCCCAGAGATCTGATTCCAAGGTGGGGAAAAAGCTTGGAAAGGGTTGAAAGGCATACCCAGGAAGGCTAGGAAGTCACCTCTGCTAATTCAGGGAGGGAACAGGAAGCAATGTAAAGGATCTAAGATTGCTTTCCTCAGTGGGCAGGTCCCTACAAGCTGCATCAGAGAGTACTTCAGCAGCGAGGGAAGGGTGCCAGGAAAAAAAAAGAGTGATCCTGGATGCTGGCTAGGCCAGTGGTTGGGCACAGAAAATAAGGATGCTTGACATAGCACCAGCAGGTCACTGACTAATCCAGAAGTAGTAATCCAGAATCCAACTAATCCTGTTGTCTAACAGGCACAGCAAAAGGTGAACAGAAACATCAAAAGCTTTGTGACCCAACCTTTTGTAGGTCAAAGTCCCATGGCAACATGGGGAATACTGTTGAGTTTGCTCCTCATGAACTTTTCTTTTGCACCTTGATGCTCCATCGTCAGTCAAAGATGGGTGTCTTCTATTGTTTGGCATCCTGAGGAGGACCCTTGATTGCTCAGGAGGCCTGTGCTTCAGTTAACATTCAGCTCTTAATTCCATTTATAATGAAGCCGCCAAGACAGAAGCCAAGGTTGACTGCTCTTCTTTTGTGCTTAGCACTGACTCTTCTTTACTTTGAAGTCAGGGAGCTCCCAGGATGTGGCCATGTTTACAGGCGAACAAAACTGCTGAGCAAGCAATGTGCAGCTGGTCATGGAAGCTTCCAAATTTCCTTCGTTGCCCTTAGTTGCCCTCACATAATACATGAAACTTGTGTGCCCAGTGCCTCGAAAGGCTGCAAAATTGGCAGCAAAATCCTGCAGAATGTCTTGTTTCTCTAACTTCCAATCCAAAGAGTACCACAGATTCCACAAGTCTGATATGGGGCTGGGTGGGTGGGGTGGGGCGTTGTGGGTACAGAAATAGCCGTGTGCTCTGATTGTTTGCTCACTGTACTAATTAGAGACGTTGGTAGACCAAGAGTGCTGGATGAAACTGTATAGGCAGCAATTGTGTCACCTCCTTGCATTCTCATTCTTGTTCTGTCCTGGAACAGAATGTTCTGAAGGAATGAACATTGATAATGATTACAGCTTTGTTAGTCTGCCTGGAGACATATCAGGCACTCAGCAGCACAGAGTCTGCCGTGCATGTTGGTTTCTTCTGCACAACTTGGTATGTATGTTCTCACTAATCTAGGGGAAGGGCTGTGGGTCAGCTTGTACAGATGGTCCCAGTTAAAGGGATCTAATGCAGAAAGGCTGGAAACCTGAGATACTGAAGAGCTACTATCAGCCTGAAAACACTATGCTAGATGGACCACTAGAAGGACCACTGTGCTAGATGGTCTTGCTTAGTGTAAAATAAGCATTAATGGTCCCACAGTGATGGGGCCACACATCAGTAATGGTTGAATGAAGCATTTTGGGGGGAGTGATATGCAATGAGCACTAAATTGAGTGTATCATCCAAGGAGCCTTGGGTGATACGCTAAAATTAAACAAGTAATAGGTTTATAGTTCTGTGGCCGTGTGAGTCTTCTGTTTATGAATTGCAGGATTTTTGTGGGGAGACAGCCCCCGAAAAGACCTTTTGGTGTCCTGGGCAGACCTGGCCATAAAATCATGAGGCATTCAGCAAATCCTGGAGAGGATGGACTATGATATGAAATCAGCTAATGACTCCCAAAGCAAATCACAATATAATCCTCCTCACAATATAATCCTCCTAATTTTCAGATCTGAATTAATATTACTCTCATTATGGATTATTAAAGTGTTGCAGTGGTGTAGTTAGAGGAGGAGCAAAACAGTAACTGCCGCAGGCACCACAATGCACTGTGTAATGCACGTTTACTTGCCATTGGAGCCATTCTGGCCAATGACAGCAATGCTGTTTAATTTGGCAAGTGAAATGCCGCTTGGTTCGGCAAGTGCCTGTTTGTTGCAGTCACTGCCCGGAATGGCTCAAACTGTGAGTTGGAGGGGCCACCTACACGGTGTGTTGCGGTGCCTGCAGCATTTACTGACTTGCCCTCCTCTAGCTATGCTGCCAACCTAGCAGTTCAAAAGCACCTAAAAATGCAAGTAGATAAATAGGTACTACTTTGGTGGGAAGGTAATAGTGTTCTGTGCGCCTCGGTATATAGTCATGCAGGCCACATGATCCCGGAAGCTTGTCCTTGGACAAACACTGGCTCTTCGGCTTAGAAACGGAGATGAGCACTGCCCCCTACAGTCGGTCATGACTAGACCATTCGGTCGTGGGGTGTGGCCCATTGAAACTATCAAATTATGCTTGGTTCTTTAATTTCAGTAGATAGTAGTGTTATCAGGTTGGACTTTCTCTTTATAATGAAATGAAATATAATCTGGGCACTTGACCAAACTGTGGGAAAAGGTAGGCATTCTACATAGTTATAACATCTTCTGTTCCAGGACACAAAATAAAAGGATGGCAGCGATAATTTTTCTGCAGTATTGGAAATTCAAGCGTCATTGCATTCAAACACAGAAGAATCCAAATGAAAAAAAATGGCCATATGATTCATTACGCCTATGAATTGTGAGCTTGCTTGTTTTACTGACCATAGAATAATTCCAATTCCTGCTAAATATTTAAAAGGCTTACAATAGTTTGGACAAGCAATTTCAGTGTTACCCATTAGGTTTGATCAATTTAGCTCCTGCTGTTTCCTTTTTGCATGCTATATGACTGGTCATTTTAGCTGGTTGATGGCATTTTGCTTTCTTAACTCTTCTCAAAAGCAAGCAAATAATGAATTTCCCATCACTGTCTATCCACAGATACCCATTTTCATACACAAATTTGGTTATGCACAGAATGATCAGCTACTCTTGAAATATTCATGTAAACATAAACCTGTTCTGATTAATTGTACTGTCAAACTAAACAGCCATCCAACTAAACATTCAGAAATGGTGACTGTTGTATTTAATCAGAATACAATCCTAACCTGGTGTTAGGCCAGCACAGTTAGGTTCACAAAGTTTGGGTGGCACAAGAGCCACTGTAAAGTGCGTTTGAACCACTTTTGAAGTCAGGCAGGATGGTGCAAGTCTGTGTGCTGGCCTCTGACTACAAGAGTGGTCCAAACATACTTTCTGCTGTCCCTTGTCCTTGCCAAACTTTGTTGGCCTAACTGTGCCGGCCTAACTCTAGGCTAGGCTTGCACTCAAAGTCTTATTTCTCAGCACTCTTTTCCCCCCTCAAATTCTTGCTAGGGTATTGGTTTTAAAAAGTGCATCACTCTTTATCTAGATGGGCATTCCTTTCCATCTAGTTCACTTTTGAATTGGCAGGCACTTGTGAAGTACAACATATTGATACAACGTATTGATACTGTATATAGAGAGCATAGCATATTGAACATCTGGAGAGGAAAGGTATGTCATGATGAAATGGAAGCTTTATTCCTGAGTTCTGCTTCTCACCTTGCTTTAAAGAAGGCAGTTTTCAAGATCCAACATTTTTCTGGGACTATTGAGGGCAGATTAATTGCACTGCAGCATGAAACTGGGAGGTTTTCCTCTCAAAACCAGAAGTTTCAAGGTATATCCACGGGGCTAGCTGTTTTTTTTTTTTTAAATTTTAACTGTTTTTAATATTGTTCTTAATATTGTTTTAATTTGTATATATTGCGGTTTATTGTGTTGCTTTTAATGTTGTAAGCCACCTTGGGTGCCCTTGGGCAGAAATAATTAATTAATTATTATTAATAATATTTTGACATGCTAGGGGAGGATGAAGGCTTACCTGAAAATGTGGTGCTAAAATGAGAAAAGGATCATGAAAGACAACGTGAGTTCTCTGGCTAAGGAAATGAAAGCCATCGTTCAAAGCCGCTAAGCTCAAAAAGAAGTGAAAGCATAGTGTGCAACTTGTAGGCAAAGGTCTGTGAGACCTGCCTCTCGACCTGGCTTTATGGGACTGTGGGACGAGAAAGGTACGCGTCACAGGGAACAAGGATGCAACAAAATGTGTATTTGTATGACGCAACAAAGATATAATACCTCATTACCCTGTGGGGGCAGATTACTTGCACTTCCTGTTTGTTGATGGGCAGTTGGCCATCTGATTGCTACTAATGCAAAACTCAGATTGTGCTGGCTACTCTGAGGTGAATGCTTGCTCCTTCTTGCTTGCCCAGTGGCAATGTGTGCAATGCTCAAAGATTCTACAAGAAGAAACTTGTAGATTTATCTTTAAGTATATTGCTTCTTGCTTAACTTGAGTCCAGTGTTGTCCCTCTTCCGCTGCTGCGATAATCTTCAAACTTGTTCTCATCAAGTTGGATCAGAGTGCCCAGTGGACTGGAGAGGGCGGTGACAAATGGGTAGGGGGCTTGTCCATCCACCACCCTTCCAAGGATGCCGCTTCACACAAACACTTCAGTGGCCGCTGTGGTCCAGACCTGGAGAAATAATTAAATTTTCTAAATATAAATGAAAGAACGCTTCATGTTCAGACTCATTGCTTACACTGGGAAGTCTGATTCAGTTTTTTTAGGTTATTTCATTAGAAAACAAATGGAGACGACTTAAATGATCACAGTGAAGCAAATACTCAGTACAAAGGGGACTCAGGGCCCAATTGTTCCGTTACCTGGATTTAAGCCACTGCAGCGTGTGCAGGGCGGGGGGGGGGGGAACTGCTTGAACCAACAACAGCTATTTTGCTGGTGCAGGTCTACTGTACATTGACCCACACCAAAGGATCAGACCCAGGAAGGTGGTTAGGATATTGGCAATGCCAATCCTGACTCCCTCCCAGGACTCAATTGCCTCCTCCCTGCACCCATTCCGCCTCCCACCCACCCTCCTGCCTCCATCTTACCTTCTCCAGCGATTGGGGAAATGGACAATCCTGCCAGCATGCTAAGCTGCACACTCTTGGAGTGTCCTTTGCAACTTGCACAAACTACTTTATGGCAGTTGTGTGGTCGGAGCATAAGATTGGGTTCTTAATTGCAGCTCCACCAAAGCTCAGGTATATCAAGTGCCCTTTTCCTAGCCCCACCCATTGGGAGATCTTCCAGTTTCTTGGAGGGACCTGTTGGCAATTGAACTCCAGTCCTGCAGTACTAGTGGCTGGGCTGGTGACTGGAGGCCATCCTGCTGTTGCTCAACTCCTATTGCTTGGCCCAGAGAAAATTGTGGATTAACTTGTGCCTCATTCTGATCACGGGTTCAAGTGCCACAATAACAAATGCTACAGAATCTACGATAAGGACTTTTTTGAATCTCTAGTCCCTTCCCTAGGAATCTGCTGGGAAGATAACCTTGATCTGCTTCTCTTTGGACTAAGGAGGAGGGTGACCAAAAGGTTACCTCCATTTGTTTAATCCTTGAAGACGTTCAAACAATTTAGAGATGCTCATGATGTCAAAATGTGATAACTGCGGCAAAACTGAAGTGTTAGCTTTTCTGTATCAGTTTTACTTGTGTTTCTGAAGAGGACCAGTCCTATTGTTTATCTAGGCTAACCAACAAGAAAGTAAAGCAACTAATTATTTCTAGATGGTAGTTTGAGAGAGATGTAGCTAATTGATGTAGAAAACCACACTAGTGGGAAATAATGATGGGTTCTGAAGTCTCTTGAAGCCTGAAGAGCACTCAGATTGTTCCCTGGAGACAGAACAGCAACTGAGATTGATTACAAACAAGAGTGGGGCCCAACAACAGAGTTAAATGGGAAGAGTGGTCCCTGAAAAGCATCATCTTGAGACATGTACTGCTAGGGAATACGTTTCTTTGTTTATTTATCCCCTCTTGGCTTTCTCCAGTGCTGATTGGATTATATCTGGGTACCATCAAAGTGTTATTAGTGACAGGCTATTGGGAAAATAGTGGCTATTGGATTCTTGGTCTGTGCACATTTCAAGATTCAAATGGTATTCTAACACAGATGTCTGCCATATTGAGTTACACTTTTGTAATTAAACACTTAACTAGGAATAGGTACACTGGATAAATAAGCTCAAAGACAGAACATATAGGTGCACTGGATAAATGGAAGGATTGTGCATGTGTGTGCACACAGTTTCTTGCAGTAAATACATGGACAGTGTGCTGCTAGTTGGATGGGGCTGTGTGTAAGATGACAAACTTCATATAAGACCAATAGTCAGTTAATTAAAAACAGAGGAAAACCATGACAAATGCAAAACGTTTGGGTTAGGAAATGGAAACAAATGCTAGCAATGAATCATTCTCACACTCAATTTTCCCCATCTGCATTAGTCCATACATTCAACACAGATCCTCCTGTCAGATTTACTGTGTGCAAACATAAACACACTTATTAACAGCCCAGTCCTATCCTTTCCCTGGCTATAGCATGCATCTGTGCCAAAATAGGCTGTGCTGTATGCTATTGGGGTGGGAGGCTTGGGAGAGGTAAGGGAAAATATTCACGCTTACTCCTCCATAAGCCCCTCAATTAGTAATGGGCCTCCTTGGACCTGCACCAACTCTATAGCCACCAGCTCTAAAGCTGGTGCAACTCTGAGGAGACAAAGGGACATATCAGGAGGCTCCAGAGAGGATACCATCATGGCACAAGTTGCTTGTGCTGATATCATCTCCTCCCGTTATGACCCCTCTCATCCCCCAGATCCGCCCCATTCCACCCGCCACATCATCCCATTCCACCCACCCTGCCAACTCATTTTCATTGGTGGGGGCTCTCTTGACCATGGGCCACACACAGGGTGTTCTTCGGCATCTGTGGTGGTGTCCTGGAAGTGCGTGGCTATGTGCACTTTCAGAACCGTGTTTACAATACCATAAAGCATACTCTGCCCCAGAATGTTAGTTCCGGCAGCAGAGCCCAAGCCGAAGGAGTGCTCTGCACTCTGCTGGCAGCCATTTTGTGACAGTCTGGCATAGGATTGAGCTGCCCAACATATAAAAACGTCCGTAGAATGGATAGAGGGAAGTTATTTTCCGTATCGCACAATACCAGAACCAGGAGAATCCCACTAAAATCCCACTAAAATTGAATGTGGGAGATTAGAAAAGACAAAATATAATATTTTTTCCCCCGGTGAATAATCTGTGAAACTCCTTGCAACAGGATGTTAACCTGGCAACTACCCTAGAAGCTTTTAAAAGAGGATTGGATAGATTTATGGAGAAAAGTTCATCCCAGGTTCAGTGGCATAGGAGGAAGGTGTGCCACCCTGGGACACACCTTCCAGGACTGCATCCTACCCACTCAGAATGCAACAGGAGCTGCACCCCGGACATGTCCAGAGAGTGATCTGATGATCGGATTGTGTCCTGAATGTACCAACAAATGTTACCTGTGTGTGGCCCTTTCCCACAAACCAGCTACCCTGGCTCTGTGTAAAAAATATTTTTCTGGTCCTGCTTAAAAACAAAAACATAGTCTAGCACTGGTCAGCTGTTTGGGAAGGAGAGCAGAAGCCATATTTAGTTGTTCTCTCTGTCTGTTCCTGCTGCTCTCATAATCAGCATAGACGGCTGCCTTTCTTACACAGCTGGGGGTGCAATCCGAATCAACTTTCCAGTACTGGTGTAAGGGCAACGCAGCTTCGGGGTAAGGAAACAGACAGTTGCTCACCTTGAGGAGGCCTCCATGGCTACTACTGCATTGCAAAGTTCAAAACAGGCCCCACTGGCACACAGCAATATCAGTGCTGGAAAGTTGTTTTGGATTGTGCCATAAGCCTAGATTGCCACAGGTCTAGGTTGCTGAGGGCTAGCTCAGCTGGTTTGGGGCCAGTGCTTTTCTCAATAGTGTTTTTTTCCCCCCCTAATCCAACAGCCTTGTCGTCAGCATCATTGAATGAAGCACTAGTCCCATCAATATACTGGAAATGTAGAGGCCAGCAACCCTACTGCCATTGAGTTCCTGACTCCCATGAAGTCAGGGCTGGCCCTAGTGTAAAGGTGCAAGTAAGATACCAGCCAAATGGCAAGATTAATAATATCCTTTTCCTGGGAACACGATTTATTGTCTCTGTTTACGGAATGCTGAGAGACCAAGCTGGGGAAAGTGCTCACATGGCTGTGGGACTTCTCGCCTTGAGGGGCTGTCTCTCGGTCTCAGATTGCCTCAGTTGCTATGAGGCTTCCTTGGTTGCCTGTCCTTTCCTGTCCCTTGTGGGTGGCATTTGCCTTTGTTTATTTTAAACTTAAGGATTTCATGTAATATCATATGTTTGGGAATAGGTCCCTAAGCACTCAGGTCCTCAGACATGCATTATTCAGAGAATTGTTTTGCTCTGTTGTTGTTGTTGTTGTTTTAAAAAACCTGGCAGCTTATCCTACACTGTCATTTTGGAGTCGCGGTTTAGGCAGGCATCCTGAAACTGCTCACTTGCATGTGGTTTCATTTCAGGCTGGCAGGGTCAGGGCATCTATCTCATATTATGCAGCATAATGTACGTGACTCACTTTGAATATTGGAAATAAGATCATTAAACATACAGTATGTATTTATTATGCAGCATCTAAACAAATTATAATATCCCTCCCTGAATGTGGTTTACTTAAGGACCAGAAAGAATTATTGCTATGAATTTGTATAGGGCCATCAGCGGACATGATACTTTATACAGAAAGAAAAGGCTTTTAAGAGGGACTTACAGTCTAGAATAGTGGTTCTCAAATGTTTTAGCACTGGGGCGCACCTTTTAGCATGGCAATGTCCGGGACCCATTGGAAGTGATATCATAGCTGGAAGTGCTGTCGTTGTGATGTCAGAGCCTGCTGCTTTCCTGAAAATGCAGCAATAAGTTGGGTTATTTCCTCAGCCATTTTCCAGTAAAAGCGAATCAGAATGGAAAACAAAGCCTATTTACAACCTTAACGCAAGCAAAATAACCACACAGCCCTCCCTCTGTCTAGTGTCCCACCTTCCTATATTTTCAATGATGGCTGCTGTTTGACCTGCCTGAAATTGGCTCACAACCCACCTAGTGGGTCCTGACCCACATTTTGAGAAACACTGGTCTAGAAAGACACACACACACACACACACACACACACACACACACACACACACACAGTGTTGGAAGGAGCGGGAAATGGAGATGGAGGGGGGCTACTCAGGAAGGAATATATGACTATGCAGACCTCCATTTGCATGACATCAATCCCTGTTTGCAAAATAATTCCCTGTTTGCTTAAAGGATAGGATCAATTCCAAACTGCTCTGATTTCAGATAACATTTCAGCATCTTGCATTCAACTTTGTACAGCGGTGAAGCACGTATACCAAAGTACCATGCTCTTGAAAAGGATACCACAGCCAATTTTGGGAGCGCAACCCTAACTTGGAGTTAGGCCGGCTTAGTTAGGCCAGCAATGTTTGCCTGGCACAAGGACCACCATTAAGCGCATTTGGACCATTCTCAGAGTCATGGAGGATGGTGCACATCTGCGTGCTGGCCTCTCTGACTCTGAGAGTGGTTCAAACGCTCTATGGTGTCCTTTGTGCCAGCCAAACTTTGCTGGCCTAACTAAGCCTGCCTAACTCCAGGTTAGGATTGTTCCCTGAGTGGTGTAGCCAAAAGTGAGTCACCAAAAACAACCAAAAAACTTCAGGCCTCAAAGAAAATACACTTAACATGAATTTGTTACTCTCCACCCTATGTCATTGCAGGAGGTGGCTTTGTCACAGGAAGCAGCTGGAGAAATTCTCAAGTGGAATCAAGTAATTCCTCGTTATGTTTGTGCCTCACCCTTCTTGTTATCACTCATGCTGAGCTGGAGCGCTGTGTTTCAGTATTGATGCAGAGTTGCATGGCTTTTCTTTGCTTCCCCGGTCAGTGTAAGTCCCTGAGCTCAAAGTCTTCATTTCAGAAGCTCCAGATAAGATATATTAAATACAGGTACCTGGGAGCTGACTCTTCTCACTTCAGTACAGATGGACATTATATGCTGCACAGATTACTTTCACCATTGCATCCAGAGGCTGTGAATGTTGACATAGATGGAGGCTTCTGTTCAGAAGAGCACGTCAAGGCATGCGGCCTGAGGGATGTGTGTCCTACATGCTTGCTATCTAGCTGGATTATGAGAAGAAGGCAGAGGAAGGATAGCCTAAGATTAGCAATTTGCAGATCAGAGAATCAGATCAGTTTTGGATTCTTTGTTGCAGCCACCCAACAGGTTTCTAGCAGATGTTTCCATCTAGTTCAGGGGTCCTCAAACTATGGCCCGCAGGCCGGATGCAGCCCCCCAAGGTCATTTACCCAGCCCGCCAGTCATTCAGAGCCACTGACATGCTGATTGGGTTAAATGAAGCCATGACCCCGGCCTTATATATATATATACACCTTGCCCAATAGAAAGGTGCGTAGTTTGTGATAGACGCCGCCGTAAAGCCAATAGAAAACAGAGGCTTTTGCTGTTGTCCAATAGAAGAGGTGATTATTGAGGAAAGGTGTGATCTCTGGAGGGTTGATTGGCAGAATTGGGGAGGAGGGGGACAGAGGAGGGCTACGGGAAGCTGCTGTGTCTGCCATCATGAAAATCGGTGATGGTTCCGAGTAGCAGCTTTCCCACCTGAGTGGGTGGGGGGGGTCCATTAGGGGGGAGACGCACTCGCGGAGGTAGGGGCTACTTGGGTTGTTCCGCTCTTCTTTCAGCAGCTTGGGTTGAGTTGCGCTGTTCTCCTGCTATTTCGGGGAGGGCGAATGAGAGGAGGAGTCGGGTGAGGGACTGTGGAGAAGGAATCACTCTGGCGGCAGGGAGGTAGTTCATTCTCCCTCTCCCTTTTCTCCCCCCTTCTTTAGACCTTGTTCCCGTGACCCAGTTCGAGGCCAAGCGCTAATCTCCACTAACTGCGTCCTAAGCTGTGCATGCGCTGTGGGTCCCCTCCCCACTCCATTCTCTGTTGCAGTGACCCTCTTCTCCTACAGCTAATCTGCGGCAGCCAGGGTGGGAGGCACAGCGGGAGCAAAGACACCCGGTGGCTTTTGTTTCCCTGGCCGCGGTGTCTGAGTTCTGGAACTCCTCCCAGCCAAAGTTGTGAGAGCAACACAGGCAGATGCTCGTTCTCTGTGCTTTCGAGAGGTACTTGTTGGTGTGTTTTCTGTTTTGGACTGTTCTAGGCCAGGTGGAAGCGCAGAAAGTCCATAATACATTCTTTACACCTTCCGCTTTGATTTCAAGTTTAAAGCTACATTTTATTAAAAAGCAGCAGCAGAAGCACTTTTTCTCCATTTCTGATCTGCAGAAATGATCCTTTTTCTCCATTTCTGATCCATGTGATAAAAGCAGCCTCTTCCGAACCCGGAGGGAGAGGGAGAGGGAGAGGGAGAGGGAGAGAGAGAGAGAGAGAGAGAGAGAGAGAGAGAGAGAGAGAGAGAGAGAGAGAGAGAGATATTGCAAACTGTGTGTGCGTGTGCGGGAGAGAGATCCAATTCAATCTCTGTGTGTGTGTATGTGTATTTGTGTGGGAGAGAGAGATCGCCAACTGCAATCTGAATGTGCGTGCGTGCGTGTGTGTGCGTGCGCGCTTGTGTGGTGGGAAGAGAGATCCAATCCAATCTGTGTGTGTGTATTTGTGGGGGGGGGGAGGGAGGGAGAGAGATTGCCAACTGCAATCTGAATGTGTGTGTGTGGGGGGGGGAGGGAGAGAGATCTCCAACTGCAATCTGAATCCAGCTCGAGAGAGAGAGAGAGAGAGAGAGAGAGATCTGAATCCAATTCAAGCACCCGGTTTGATAGCACCCTGCTATCAAAAAGGTAAACTAGTTCCTATGGTCTTCCAGCCCCTTTCCAGGTAATCTCAGCCACTGCTGAGATACAGTATGTGTATCTCCATATCCTCCATACAAATATGCATAAGATATGTGCTGTGTACATAGGAATTTGTTCATATTTTTTTAAAACTATAGTCCGGCCCCCCAACAGTCCAAGGGACAGTGAACTGGCCCTCTGTTTAAAACGTTTGAGGACCCCTGATTAGTTCATCTGCACAGTTTCAGTCATGACCGCACAACAGTAATTTTACCCACTATTAATATGTCTGACATCACGTAGGTTGGCTATAAGGGCAGCTACACTCTCTCTCTACCCCCCCCTCTCTCTCTCACACACAGACATGCATGCATGAACGCACACTACCACCACACAAGTGACCTTCATGGAATCTGGGCCTGTGGCTGGGACCTGTATGTCAGTTTTCACACAGCCAATCTATTTTGTGAGTAAGCTACATATCTTTTATATGCATGGATCTCTGTAACTGAGTGCCAAAAGCTGATCTGTGCTGTGTTATGTGATGTCAGTTTTCACACAGCCAATCTATTTTGTGAGTGAGCTACATATTTTTTATATGCATGGATCTCATGCATCAGTTGGAAAGTTTTTGTGTCACATCTCCAGATGATGATGGGTGGGAGCCCTGTGGCAATGCAGTCTATGTGTTAGAACCATGGTATGGAGCAGACATTTATGTGAAGGCTCTTTCAGCTGTCCTCACCCTGGCTGGGGTACATTATAGATATGAAGTGACAGGCCAGTCTTCTCCTCCTTTCCCTGCTGGTGCAATCATGCCAAAAAGGGGCACGATGTATTCAGCAGTGGGTGGATCAGGAGGCTTCAGAGGTGAAAGGGGATTTAAATCCCCTTATACCCCTGTGAGCCTCCCTCTCTGCAGTGGGTGTCCTTGGACATCCTTGAAATTTCTGTCACAATTCTGAGGAAAGAAATGGAGTGGGGAGGCTGCAGAAAAGGGCGATAGGATGTGGGGTGAGCTGGAAAGATCGGAACAGGCCAGGCAGTTGTGGTCCAACCATTTTGCAGGAGGGGGCAAATGCCCTTGGCATCGCGCTGCTGGAGCGGGAGGAGGGCAGTGACGAGATGGCTCACCTGTCAGAGAGGTGAGCAGTGTTTGGCCTGCCCGCCATCCCCTGCCATAGTACGGCTCCAAAAATGGAGCCTGGGGTGGGGTTGGGGTGGGGCGGAGCAGCACACGGGGGCGGGAAAACAGCAGAGGTGGTGCAGCTCCTCCTTCTCTGTCTCTGGGTAGCCCATTGGCTGGGTCCACAACTGAAGCCAGGGGTAGTAGGATGATGAGTGGGGGGTGATGAGTAAGAAGAGCCATGCTATGCCCCAGGGCCTGGTAGAATCTAGCACCCGCTTTGCTCCTCATTGTCTACAGTAGACTGGTTGGCAGTGGCTCTCCAGACTCTCAGTTTTTCCACCCCCCTCCAATTACCTGCTTGTTTAACTGAATATGGCAGGGACTGAACTCAGAGACTGCATGGAAAACATATGCTGGGCCACTTTGCTGTGGCTTATTATGGATATTTAACCTTGAAAGGGAATGCAACATTTCAGGATGCCTCATGGCAACCATAAAGTCAGTGAAGGCCTATTCTTAAACTTTTATATCCAATATACTATGCCTATTTCGAACCAGGGACTTTTGTACGCCCCTCGCTGAAGGCCGGAGTGGAGCCGGCCTTTTTCGTTGCCCCACAATGGTTTACTTGTCTGTTAGGAATGGCAGGTCTTTTTACTAGGAGCATCCATCTTGCGACATGTGTTTGAGTACAGTCAGCACCCAGGAGACCTGCTTGTTCTGTGAATTAGATACCTGGCCTTTGACTTACATTCTTGGAATGTCTTATTATGGCTGCGAAAAGGATTTTATGTGGTGATAAAGCCAAAGGCATGCCTGCAGTTTCATTCAGGCAGAGGTGGAAATGGTCATCCTTGTAATTCACACACTTTATTTTTATTTTATTTTTGTATGTGACATGTTTACTAATGAATGTGTTTGTGATGTTCTTTGGAGGCAATGGATTTTCAGATGAAACTTTTGCTTAAAGGACATCCTGTACCCAACTTTTGGCATTCAGGGTGCAATCCTAATCTGGAGTTAGGCCGGCACCATAAAGTGCGTTTGGACGACTTTCGGGGTCAAGGGGGATGGCGCACGTCTGTGCACTGGCCTCTCTTACTCCCAGAGTGGTCCAAACATATTTTATTGTGTTCCTTGTGCTGGCCAAACTTTGCTGGCTTTACTGTGCCGGCCTAACTCCGGGTTAGGATTGCGCCCTCAGTTTCTTTGGACAGGAATGTTCCCAATGTTGTTCCTAATAACTGCCTTTGCCTCCTCATATCTTCAGTCCTAAATCAGTGCTTTGAGGTCTTCTGTAAGAGGAGGGAGAGGGAAGGATGGGCTCCATGCTGAGAGGTTAGCAACCAGCACCCACCTCTCTTCTTCTTTAAGATCAACCCCTGAAATGCTGGTTCCAACTTATAGCGCAGTTTGAATGGAGGCAAGTGCTCTGCCAGCATGTGCTGTTGCAAACATGCCATAAAGCATGTTGCAACAGTGCACCATCTGGCGGAAAAGCAGAAGCCTTTCCACTGGCGCCAGTGCGAGGAGCAGCACTCACTGGACAAGTAAGTCCTGCACTGAGTAGTGCAGAGGTAAGGGGAGGGTGGTTGGGGTCAGAGGATGGCAGGGACCAGGAGTGGGTGGATCAGGCCTGGGAGGGGGTTGGGACTGGTGACACTTGGGTCTGATCTGCTGATATGGGGCAACACAAACTTGTGCTAGCGATATCACTGGTGCAATCCCAAGTAGACACATTGTGGCTGCTAAGACATACCCTGGGCAAAGGGCCAAATGTTCCCTTACACCATGGAGTCTTCCAGTACCTAAAACTCCCCCACATGATGCAGTGGAAGCCACACTGGCTTGTGATGTTTGGGTTGGGCTGTTAGTTTGCCACAGCAATGGATAAAGACTCTTTAAACACACAGGTTAATACATGTCATGTGTGAACAGTCCTGAGCACATAGGTACCAGGCATGCTGATAACAATCTTGACATAAAGAACACTTTTTGTGGGTCTGGTGGTGTCACAAGACTGCCAACTTGAAAAACGAAAAAACAAATGTTACTGGGTTAATAGGATGAAGCTAGTGGCAATCACAGAAAAAACCACAAGATTCACCTCTGTTGCTCATCCACTTGAGAAAAAAAGAAGAAACCTAGAGTTGTCTGCTATTGTTCCAGCCTAACTATTATTATTAACTAGCCTTTTGTTACCCGGCGTTGCCCAGGGGACAAAGTATCCCCAGCTTCTATTAGGAGAAGGAATGAATACAGGGAGAGAATCAAGCAAAGGAGCGTAATGAAATTGTCACACTCACTGAACACTGTCTGCAGGTCCTGTGGTAGGATAGCACCGACGTGTGAGAAACAGGAAGAGGTGGCCAGTTAGCCCTCTGGAAATAGGTCCCTCTCAGATCCGACTGGGTGTTGGAACTGTCTGGATCATGCTCTTTCCAGCCTGGGCAACTCAGGCAGTGCAAAGCAGTTTCACTTTCGTTTCTGAGGTCTCTTCCTGTGTATCAGCTCAGTGAGTGCAATCCCAGCTCATGACCTGCAGAATCCTTTGTGACCACAGGGTGGCAGCACACTTTCACTCAAATACAGTCCCATCGCTGTCCCTCCCCCCCAGGGAGGGGGGTCTGACCCCCGCAGTGTTTCCTTCCAGGCTGCAAGGTGTATTCCTGCCAAGTTTCGTGCGGATCGGTCCAGGCGTTCCAGAGCCTATGCATAACATACATACATACACACCCACATACATACATACATACATACATACATACATACATACTGTGAGTCCAGGGTATCCCCGTGGGGCTGATCCCCGGGGTCGGGCATGGGGGTGCCCCCCCGCCTCGCTCTGGCCGCCTCGCGACGTTGGGAAAAGATGCAGCGGGACACCTTTGGCAGGGGACACAATCGGTTTAATCTGGAAAGCGACTTTACATTCATGGAGCCCCCATAAGCTGGACCCCCGGCTCGGGGCCCTCAGACCCTGTTACCTCACAGGGCCCAGTTCCCAAAGTCCTCGGAGCCTCGCCGTGGGTGGCGGCACGTGGGGTCACTCCTTGGCGTTCGTCCTCGTCGGGCGTAATGGCAGCCACCGGCTTGTGCGCTGATGCCTGGGTGGTCCCTGGGGGTCGTCCGGTTCACCCCTTGCTCAGGGTCAGCAGACTCCCTGTTCCTGTGCCTGCTCAGGTGGGCCGTGGGCCAGGGACTGGCTGGGGAGAAGGTCTCTCGGGGGGGCACCCCTAGGCCACCCCAAGGGTAAAGGTAAGTTGATGTTCTGGCTGAGCCCCCCGAGGATCCGGTCCTGGGGTTCAGCCTTTCAAGGAGCGGGGCTCGATGGTCCCCTTTCAGGCCACGGTCCGGTGCGAGTCCAGGCGGCCTGCCTGGCTCGTTGGGCGCCTTTCCTCCTCTTACCTTCCAGCTCCAGGAGGGACGTCCTCTCCCTTTGCTGGCTGGGCTCCTTATGAGGCCCAGACCAGCCTCTCTAGGCTCCTCCCCTTCCGGTCTCACTCCCAGGCCCAGTTCTCGTGAGACTTGGCTGGCTCCTTGCAGGATCTCGCTTCTACTCAGCGAGTCACCCAAGGCTTTCTCTGAGCTTGGCCAGACTTCTCTGACCATCCACCTCCTGCGGCCTCCTGTGGCCAAGTGGGACCCCCGTCCTTGGTCTGAGGCCTCGGGGTGGTCATGGGGTGCCCGGCTCCCCTTCTACCTACCCGTGTAGACCCTCGCACTTCGGAGCAGCCCATGGGGCTCCCGGGCCCCGGGTGACACATACATACATACACACAAACATACCCACGTCCGTTTTTATATATATAGATAACCTGGTGCAGTTAGGCCAGCAAAGTTTGGCTGGCACAAGGGCCACTGTAAAGTGCGTTTGGACCACTCTCGGAGTAGGGGAGGATAGTGCACATAAGTGAGCTGGCTTCTCTGACTCTGAGAGTGGTCCAAACATACTTTATGGTGTCCCTTGTTATGGCCTAACTGTGCCAGCCTTAACTCCAGGTTAGAACTGCGCTCTAAGAAGAATAGGAATACGCACATTTATATACAAATACTATTGTTATTTAATTCTGACCTGGTAGTTACTGTGCTTGGTCTTATCAGTTGATAGCTTTGTTTTTATCAGAAATCTTAAAATAAAGTGAAACCTATCTGACAACCCACTCTAAGAAAATTTTGGTATTCATGTTCATCCCTCTTTGAACATTTTTAGGAACACTGAACATTTCATGACTCTGACTCAATTATTTCTTAAGATGAGCCCTCTCCAAGACTGTTGCATTGAAAACAATGAATGAGCAATAATAGAAAGATAACTCAGAGATGTCCATGTATCAAAGAGGGTGACCCTGGGTGGTAGACTAAAATGTGGTATTTGACTTTGACTAAAATGTGGTATTTGGAGAAATGCCAAAGGTAGTGTAAAGGCCTGTGCCCATTCACAATGACATAGACACACCTCCTGTAGAGTCTGCTGCATTCTCCTACAATGCAGCAGCTATTATAGACTCCTGCCCTACTTCATACATACGTTGTCTGGGTTTTTTCCTCTGAACTGATATGCATTATACAATATGGATGCTTGCTCTTGTGTGTACCCCAAAAAGTTGGGAAGGGAGCAAGGAAAGTTTTGCTCATTCCAGGAAAGATCTGATCTCTTCCATTGATGCTGATTTATTAGTAATGAAGTACCCCTGATGCCCATAGTGCCCTGTTCTGCCTGCCATTTGCTGCAAAGGGAGAGAGCACAGTTCCATGGACAGGGCAGCTCTGCAATGGCTCCTTAGCCAATGGGAAAGAATTTAGAAGGGCATGAGGAGTCTTCTAGAACTAAAATGCAAGTTCCATTTCAACACATGCCTCCTTGGAATTACTAATTCTCAAGAAATTGTGGATCACATTGCAGTCTTGAAACTCATCGCAACCATGTTTGCTCAGGAATGATGTACAATACTTCCCCATATGTACGCTTAGTATGTCAAGCTTTCATACTGCTAGAACCTAGGACTGAAAACTATGGAATATTGTGATTAACAAACAAACCAGATGAGACAGTGGACATCGTTGATCAGATACTCCATCTCTTAAAATCTTTGTTCAACCAACCAACCAACCAACCAACCAACCAACCAACCAACCAACCAACCACAAGAGAGCCCAATCGGGACCAGGTCTGTGGTTCTGGTCATGATATGTGTGTTGATTAATTCTACTCACTCTTCCTGATGAAACCCACCACCACACACACATATGAGTTGCTGTCTGCTTATTTATGTATTCCTAAAAGTTAACACAAAAGTAGTTTGACTGAGTCCAGTGAGATGTAATCTCTAGAAAGTGTACATAGGATCACAATTCTAGTTACAAATAAGCTCAGGCATCTAATGAGACAGCTGGATCTTTGACAGTTGATTGTTACTCCCGAAATATTTTCGCTCCTTGAAAGAGAAGTGAGAACTTGCTCCAGCAACTGCATGTGGAGTTTTCAGTCTAGCCTCCCTCCTCCATTCATGACTTATATAGCAAGAGAATAACAAAGATGAAGTCAGCTGGGAACATACCCCTACAACTCTTTGAACTAATGAAGGAAAATGTATTAAATTGAAGATCCCTTGTACTGAAGTTAATCCTAATATGCAATTCCAAGTAGTTGCATTTTGCATTTAAATAGGCTGGCAGTCATTTCTCCAAGGATGTGAAACTTTTCTTTTTGTAAGCATAAACAGCACTTTGTAAATCTGGTTCTGCAACAGAGGTTTACCTAAAAGTGCAACTTAAAGCAGTTTGCTGTTTTGTTTTGTTTTAAATTCTACTTACTCTTTCTTCAGTGCAAATTTGTTCACAAAAGTATTTCTTCCTCAGAAGGAATTGGGGACGACGACAGTGCCTTTCCACTTCTCTTTTCTTTTAAGTTTTCCTTGTGTCAGCAAAGCCATGCAGAGACTGTGGCTCTTCAACCTAGTTTACTATGAGGTCATTTAATCGGACTCTCGGCAGCTCAGCATTATGGGGAAGGCACAACCCAATTTGCTGATGCTGTGACACTTCAGAGAAGCAGAGCAGATAGGTCTGTAGCAGTGGCATACCTCGGGCATCTGGCACCTGGGGCACATAAATTATTAACACCCCCATACCCCCTTCCGGCCTTTAGAAGGCCTCCTGGAGGTCTTCTGACAGCCTCTCAAGGTGTGGTACCCGGGGCAATAGACCCCCGGCTCCAACTTAGCTACGCCACTGAGGAATGTAAAAACACTCTTAGAAGGTGCTGTGACATGTGATAAGAGGAACATATTACCACTCCAGAGTGGGACATAGAAAGGAAGGAGGGATAAGTGTGACTCTGCTGTTTTGGTGTCCATTTGAGCCTGAAAAGTCAGTGCAGGTAAGCTGCATTTTTCCTTGAGGAAACTGGTTAGTATCCTGTGGAGTAGACTTTCACATCCCTCAGCCAAACCAAAGGCTTAGACAAGAATTCCTCTCTAGGAGCAGATGAAGTAATAGGCAATCACCTATTGCCTATTACTAATAGCTCCTGCTCTAGCCATAAAATCATTTCAGTTCATCTTGAAGGTGCAACTGGACTCTGAACAAACCCGTTAGTTTTCCTGTACTGTAATTGGATACATGGCATTCTTAGAGACCTGGCGTTCACAATCATTTGTGCTTGAAAAATGCCACATTTTTCAGGCTCCAGTGTAAAGCAGCCCCTCCCCCTTGCCTTCAGAGCCACTCACAGCTGCAAGAGCAAAGCAGAGGCATTTCTTCTGCGAATGGCTCTGAAGGTGAGGGGGAGGGGCCGCTTTCCACAGGCATTCAGGAGCCTGAAAAGCTTAGCATTTCCCCTCCCCACTCCACTTTAGGAACACCACTGAATAGGAATTAGTTTTAAATACAAAAATATTGTAAGGATTAAACTTACCAGAGTTGATAGGTGGTGTTTGTTTACATCAAGAACAATTACCTATGCCACATCATCAATAAAAGTAGCAGTTTTGCAAGCAAAAGAGGCTGATCTCCTGTCTTAAGGAGACTGTCTCAATTTCCAGATTGGATTCCAATTTCTATATCTGGGTGATATAGCCCAGAGTGGAACAAGACGTAGGAGTTTGAGGGACTGTGGTGGCTATGAGCAAATGCAAATATACATGCTTCAGTTTAATAGTTTTCAGTTCCCAGTGAGAACCAAGGCTTTATGCCTTTGGAAGAGATAATTAAAGCGAGGGAGGGAGGGAGAGAGAGAGAGAGAGAGAGAGAGAGAGAGAGAGAGAGAGAGAGAG
>JAJKFI010020310.1:0-26997 GCA_029204185.1 Lerista edwardsae | reverse complement strand
AACTGAGGGTTGGGAGAGTTAAAACAGATAAAAGGAAGTACTTTTTTTACCTAGCGGGTAGTTAATCTGTGGAATTCTTTGCCACAGGAGGTGGTGATGGCATCTAGTCTTGATGCCTGTAAGAGGGGATTGGATGAATTTCTGGAGGAAAGGTCCATCGTGGGCCCATCATGGATTGTGCAACCTCTTTAAAAAGGTGTTGGGCTACTTCAGAGTACTGGGTGCAAGGAAGTGGCAACAGGATGCAAGCATCTTGTTGTCTCGTGCCTCCCTGAGGCACCTGGTGGGCCGCTGTGAGATACAGGAAGCTGGACTAGATGGGCCTTTGGCCTGATCCAGCAGGGCTCTTCTTATGTTCTTATGTTCTTATGCTGCCAAGCCGGCACAAGCCTTTGTGCCAGCCCAGCTGACTCTTGAGTAGCAGCAAATGTGCATGTGTTGTGTCGGGATGGCTGTGTCGGCTCAGCAGAGCCTTGGGATTGTGCTGTTAGACACAATAAAATTTGCTACTATTGTATGGTTAGGATTGGGCTGCAAGTGCCACAAATTAAGATTTGTGCCCAACAGATTAAGATTACATAGAAAGAAACATATACCAAAAAGGACTTTCTTCAAGTGCTTTCTCAAAATAGGCCAAGCTGCCTCTGGGCAAACCTTCCCCCTATTTTTGTACTGCAGATGCTCACTTGGCATTTTCAGCCCTTCTTCTCTTCATTAGTGATAACAAGTTGCAATCTCTTCAATAAAATTGAACACAAAGACTTCTCTGGAAATACACCAAATGTTCTTTTTCAAGGCTGCGAAGGACATATTTAGCAGAAACTGATTAGCTGAGCTAATTATTTTAAGTGACTAGAAAGTGTCTCATTTCTCTTAACTCTGCAGGTCTTAAGTACATTAGATAACAGAAAACGCGCAGAAGCTTTGGTCTTTCACTCATGTTAATGAGGCCTTTTCTTTGTGATATTGCATGTTTTGGGGGCTGTTTGGGTGCTTTGTTGCTTTTCAACAAACAGTAAATATTTGAGGTCATGGGGTAACATGAAATTGAACATATTTTCAATGGAGTTTAAGGGCACAATCCTGATCTGTGCAGGAAGCACAGACTTATAAGCCTGCACTGTATCCAACGCAGGTCGGAACTGTGCTGGAGGCTCTATGGGGCACGTTTGCATCCTTACCCCAGGGTAGGTGCCAGCTGCCCTCATAGGCTTGCATATAGCAGGTGCATCAGTGGTGCAATTCAAATGAATTAACAACCGGTTCTATGATGTCATAGCCGGAGCCAAAAAAAAAACCCGAAGCCAGCTGAGGTAAGCGAGTGGGCGGGGCCCGGCCATTTAACAACCGGTTCTATAGAACCTGGGCGAACCCCCTGAATTTCACTACTGAGGTGCATGTCCAAGTAGGCCACATGGCCCAAATCAGGGTCACGCAGCCTGGGGTCGGGTGCTTGGATGCATCCTAATGGCTGCATCCAAGCTCCACCCCTTCCCCGGGATGGCCTACTTCCAGCTCGCCCACCCCCACCCTGTTCAGAAGGATTCCCAGGCTGCACACCTGTTACTGCAGAGGGTGTGACCATTCAGGTCAATAGTTCAGCACCTGCTTCCTGGATTTCCAGGCCAGGAAAACCACTGTTATGTCTGGATTTAAATTTCAGCCTGTTAGCCCTCGTCCTGTTCCCATCTAGTTTCCAATGGCGCAGCAAGTTAATCCGCTGCTGCTGGGCTTTCCGACCGCAAGGTTGGGAGTTCAAGACTGCGCAACAGAGTGAGCTCCCATTGCTTGTCCCAGCTCCTGCCAACCTAGCAGTTCGAAAGCACTTAAATGCAAGTAGATAAATAGGGACCACTTCGGTGAGAAGGGAACGGTGTTCCATGCGCTATGGCATAGAGTCATGCCGGCCACATGACCACGGAAGCTTGTCCTTGGACAAAACTCCGGCTCTATAGGCTTTGAAATGGAGATGAGCACTACCCCCTACAGTCGGTCACGACTAGACCATTCGGTCGTGGGGAAACCTTTACCTTTTAAAATATGTGGCTATATTCGGCTATATGTGAAATACGTGCCAGCTGCTCTGATGCTGCAGCTTTGACACAAGTGCTTTTGTCAACTATGCGTGCCTTGCACTGGTGCGCACCTGCTTTATGGCACAACAGTGTTGGGCTGACACAAGGCACTTGCGTCAGCCCTAAGGCATGCTTGGATTGCCCTGCCTGTATCTGCAGAATTTGTTTGAAAAAAGTCTTATGATCATGATGTTTATTTAAAGAGTCTTTTGTTAAAGTCAGTCTCATGATAAGAATGATCTCAAAGGCCTGGAACTCACATCACTAGTGTGGAAGCTGCCACAGTGCCAACCTTCTCAGAGCTGCTAGGGCAATGTGATAGGCGCTGGACCACACTACAGAGACCCTCTCCTGAGACTCTTCTCCAGATTGTCATCATCAATCTTGGACAAACTGAGTTAAAGCTGGGGTGGGTCAGAGATGCAATGTGGGGCCCTCCCACATGGTCCTGGATTTGATGGTTTCCAGCAGTCCAGGACAAAGCAATGTTGCACTAGTTCCCACACATGGGGGAAAGTGAGCATTGAACCTGAGGATGCAATCCTACCCCCTGTGTTAACACAGCAGGGTTTGGAGCAGGCACTCTTACTCATACCAATGTAGGCTCCCTTCCCTGACCATGGTATCTCCATGGTTCAGCCAATGCTTATGTGGCAGATTCAAGGGGCTAGACTAGATGATCTTAAAGGTACCTTCCACCTCTTAAGATTCTATAATAGATTCCCTGTGCTAAGATGCTGGTAACATCTGACTGGAAAAAGCAACAAAATAAAATCTGTATTTTATGAAAGCATAAAGCTTGTCATGTGCACATTATTGTATGAAATACATCAAAAGCTTGTGTTCAGCATGTTACTATGAAAAATCTAATGCATCATTTAAATATATTTATTCAATACATTATGTCTTAAAACCTCTTGTTAAAGATTTTTAATATGCAGTTTCCCTCTGTCACTTCATAGTATTTGATTGAAAATCTAGATCTCTCCTTATTTATCGGAAACTGTTAGACATTGCTTAAATCACCAAGTTATTTGATGCTACATGATATGTGTGCATCCGGTCAACTAGTTTCTCTAAACATACAAGAAATTTTAAGGCTTACTGAGTGACTTTTTCAGTGCTTTCTTTGTTCTCAATAACTTGCAAATTTTGAGGTTTTTTTTAAGCAAGGGAAGATGAGAGTCATTCAAGCTACTGTATATCCCCAATTTATTAACAAGATGACCCTTCATTCAACTATCGTCAACATAACAAATTTCCGTTCACTTGCTTTCTATGGAACTTACAGACCAGTCCTATGCATGTATCCCACTTAATTCAATGAGACTTATTCCCAAGGGGTTGCACAGGACTATAGATTTAGACAGTGGTGTCATTCAAATGATTTAGGAACAGGAACTCACTTTTGATTGGCACTTGTCGGGAACCCGGAACCAGCCACGGAGCCCGTTAGGATCCGGAACACCCGTTCTGGTCCGTTCCCCCTGAATGACATCACTGGATTTAGAGTACAAGCCACTGTGGGTCTACTCAGAAGCAAGTCCCATTATGTTAAGTTGGGCTTACTCCCAGGAAAGTGTGCATAGGATTGGAGCCTCCGTTATAATTAACTTTTACTGGATTATGGGCCGCAGTGTTGTAGCTCATGCCTTTATGCAAACCCAAGCAGAGAGAGTTATCTGTCTGCTTGATGTTGTCTGTTTCCAGATGGGGGACCCGTGACGTTTCCAAAGGTGGGCAAAACACCACGTTTGGGAGGAGCCTGAGCTACTGTGTAACATAGCCCATCCTCCTTGTCTAGAGCTATTCGCAGCTTGGAGAGCTGGCTCTGAATCTTTGCCCTCCAACCCATGAATGGCTCTGGAGGCCAGGGGGAGGGGCCACATTACACAGGAGCTAGGCTCCTACAAAATTTAGCACTTCCCACCCCTATAAGAACACCACTGCATGGCACAGGACCCTTAAAAAAAAAAGATGTTCCAAGTATTTGGAGTGTAAGTCCCACTTAATGTGGGGGCTAAAGCACACAAAATCCATCCAATTTCTATGTGGAAGGACAGTGAAAAAGCAAGCAATTTGCTTTTATTTTTCTCAGGATTTTAGGGACTAGAAGTACCAACCTGTGTGCCTGCTTCTGCACTCTTGCAGTATACATTCAGCCTGTATATTTGTAAATTAAGGGATGAATTTATTTTGAAAATTTTCATACTGCCATTCCCCAGGCAACAAGTCTGTGCTCAAGTTGGTATTATTCCACGGATACATTTGTTCTCTAGTACTCCCTCTTTCAAAGGAAACTCATGTAGTAAAGACTGCCCTGAAATCCCCAGTGCTCAATGAAAGGGAAATGCAATACAATATAAAGTCTACACATAAAAGAAATAAACCATTAAAAAATATCAGTAACAACAAAAGCAAAAAAAAAATGATTTCTTGCATCAGATATTGTGACAATTATTTCTTCCTTATAAAAGGATATATTGCAATTTGTATTTAAGAATGAAATTTTAGCACAGGAACATTGAGAGAGCTCGGATAAACTGCAATCTGAGCCTGCAATCTCAAATCACATCCTCTTGTTTTCTAGGGGTGACTCAGACTTTCTTTCAATCCCCAAATTTCAGCTTTTACTATGCAATGGAGCAAGTTATAGATACTCATCATAGGGAACTGAGTCAACAAATAGTGATGTGTGCAAAAGGGTTAGAAAACAGAAAAAGGAAAGGTGGGGCTCTCCAGTAGTCAGAAAACAGGATGTTTTTAGCCCATGAAACTCTTGGCGTGTCTCTTCATAACCCAAACCATCACTGCCTTCCTGACTACATACAATGATGTGCTTGCTGTCCTATGTATACAATCTCTGTTTCCCATCCACTATTAAAGAGATTCAGCTGCAATCCTATATACACGTCCCTAGGAATAAGTCCCATTGAACTCAGTGGGACTTACTTTTGAGTAAACCTTCATAGACTTGCACTGCAAGGCTGCAATCCTTTCCACACTTAAGTCCTGTTTAACACAATGTAACTTACTTTTTTTGAGTAGACACACATAGGGCTGTGGTGTAAATAAATCTAATTCATTTAAAGTAAGTTAAATTCATTCTATTTAATTCATTCTATTCATAAATTCATTCTATTTAATTCATGTTAAAATAAGTTAAACTTATTTAAGTTTGTCTATTTAATTGCAAATCCTGAAATTAGACTTTCACATGGCAGGTGTATGTGTATACCGGTATATGTGAATTCAAAACTCCATCCTATCTTCTTGTTTCTAAGAACAGTGCAGAGCAAGTGAATGTAAAGAGGCAGTAAACCCTACACTTCTCCAAGCAATCTGAAATCTGACTTGAGCATTCCCACCTCCAGCCTGAAACCATGCTGTCAGCCATTCATGCCTGCAACCTGCTCCTTATAAGAAAAAATGTGTGCATGGATCCATCTGATCACAGTTAACTATGTGGCTTTTAGAAGCCCATTTTGACAGGTTTGTGCAGGTAGCCATATGCAGGGGGAAATGGCCTCTGGGAAATTTTTGGTGTTAATCATTTTCTACAAATCATATCAAAGGAAGATCTGCTTCTCTTCACATGTGACGTGGTGTCTTTTTCTGGAATCAGAGTAGTACTTAGGAGCAGCCCAAAGAGCCAAAGGCTCAGAAGTGCCTATTTTCCACTTGCTGTGGAAACATCTCCAATGATACCACACTAACCTGCTAAAGGGTTTCTTCCAGCCCCCCATTCAAATCTTGGGCATTTTATCCTAGAAGAGATTCTGCAACAGCTAATGCTGCGGTGTTTCTCAGTGTGCTCCTAGGAGCCCCAGGACTCCCCAAGACCCCTTCAGGGCCTCCACTAGCATACCATAATTGGCCACCGTCAGCTTGGCGTTGCACCACGCCACGTATACACCACTTCTTGGGGCTCCCCTAAGACTGCTTAGGAGTGTAAAGGGCTCTGGAGATCGAAAATTTTGAGAACCACTATTATATCAGCAATACTGTAGTGCAGTCTTTGTCAAACTGTAGGTTGGGACCCGCCTACATCACCATGAGGGCACTTCCCGCTTAATGAAGTGACTTGACTTCCAGCCATGACATCACTTCTGGTGGGTCCTGACACGAAAGCCATTCTAGAAAGTGGGTCCCGGTGCAAAAGGTTTGAGAATCACTGCTGTAGTGTGCATGTATTATGAATTTCATAGCCTGGGCCTTAAGGTAGTGAACTAATATGGACTGTGTGTGCACAAGTCTCCCAAGTGCTTTTCACAGGTCAGAAAGAGATGGATGAAAGGGGATAATAGTTACAATATTACTCTTTCTGATTGGTTGGCAGCATGGAACCTCTGGACTGGCTAGATCTTATATAAATATCTGGTCAACAGGATAATCTTGCTGTATTTCCTTACTTGGAAACTTGCCCAGTAAGTGATTTCAAGAACCCTGGGTTGGAAACACATGCATTTCAGGTACAGATTTGGGATCAGCCAGCCACAATCGTGTCCTGGTCCTGTACACCCTCAATCTGGCCCTGCTAGATGCTGCATCAGCAATAAAGTCAAGTCCTGTATAAGAGGCAAAGGAGTCGTTAACCCGATCCTAATTTGAATCCTCACAATAGCCTGTGAAACCTGAGTCAAAAACGCTCTGTTATGGAAGAGGCTTTTGCCACTGCCAACCATTTAGCTCATTCTCTGGAGCTCAAGTTGTTTAGGCATTCTGCTGGCTTGCTGGTTTATTGCTATGAACAGCACAGCAGCATTATATAACAAAGCCCTGCACGGTGTAACGCGACATAGATAGCGCTGTAGAAGAGGCTTGCTTTAATAGCCTGCTTATTTAGTCCTAGACCAGCAGCATGCTGAAAAGCAACACGAGGTTTCACTGTGGTTCAAAGAGGCGAGCAATTCTCCCCCTCCCCTTTGCATTTGTACTTTGTTTCTGGAAAGGCACACAGAGGAAAGAGGAGGACATGCCCCGAGAGCTGCAGCTGGGGGTCATGTGTGCTGGAGCAGTACAGTGGCTGTGCTGCTACTTATCTAATGAGCATGTGGAGTGGCTCAAAATGGTTACTGTGTGCACTAGAGATATAGGAATGCTGTTAAGTCGCCGCTGCACGTACAGTGTGTGAGCAGCCGAGTACAGGCAGTGCCTGTGCTGCAGAATAAGCAATTCCAAGGGAGGAGCCACTGGCACAGCATAATCGTTGTCTTCAGCAGCAGATATTATTCTGACCCTTCGGCAGCCACCTAAGCATTCTTCCTGGCTCTGGCTCTCTCCCTGGTGCTTCCTAGAGCAGCAATTTGCCATCTAGCAATGGAAACTTGTCCTTTCATTTGGGCTGAAGAAGCAACAAGGTTCTAATTATTTGTGCTGTTGAGTTCCGAGTTAATTTGTTCTGTAATGGTGGCAAGGATAGAATGTTAAATGGTAGTTCAAAGTCTCTGCCTTTAGTGATGTCATTTCCAAACAAGTAATTGCCCCCCTTTTCTTCTTTATTTTACAATGAAAGAGAGAGGATGTAGAAAGTGAAGATGCAATGAAAGGGTTCTCCTTAAAAGCTTGCCATTGTTACATTTTTGCTGGGTTTAAAAAAACACATGTTGCTGGTTTTATTTGTTTGTTACTTCTAAAATTTCCTAGAGAGCAATCCTAACCTGGAGTGTTGGAAATGAACCATAAAGCGCATTTGCAACATTCTTGGTGTCAGGGAGGCTGGCACATAGATGTGCTCCACCCTCCCTGCCTCCGAGAGTTTTCCAAACACACTTTATGGTGCATTTGCAACACTCCTGGGCATTGGTGTAGCTAATGAAAGCGTAGCCTGATGCAGAGGGCAAAATGATGCCCCGGAAGTGATGTCACAACAGGAAGTGACATCACCATTGTATCTTCATTTTCTTAATTTTTAGCCATAACTTTTGATAGAATGAGGATATTACACTCCAGTTTGTTTCATTGCATTCTGCATTAAGTTCTGCTTCAAGGATTTTCATAATTTTGGCCACTAGTGTCAAGTTCAGCTTGTTGCCCCCCTAAAGCTTGTTACCCAGTGCAATTGCACCCCCCTGCATTTCTTTAGGCCTTGTGCTGGCCGAACTCCAGGTTAGGATTATGCCCCTAGAGGCTCTTTCTTTGGCAATATACAATATCAGAACATTCACGAGATGAACTACAAGTTTTCGCTATGCATGCAGAAACTGTGAACTATTCTGTTACAGAATGAGTTGTAACCTTCAGATAAAGGGTGAAATTCTCCCTTGTTACGAAGCCCTAGTAAAGGGCTCCACAAAGGAAACTGATTTGGCATCCATGGTTTCAGTTATCCACTGGATAACTGGACACCTATTAAAAAGATAGGAGAACATTAACCTTATTGCAGCAAAACTACTAATGCTCCCCTATCTTTAAAAAGGCATCCCCAGTATCCACAGATTCAGGAATGCACGGGGGTGGGTGGGCCCGGAACAGAATCCCAGTGGCATGCCAATATTTGAACCATCCGAAGTCACACACAGCAGACTCATTTAGCAGGTGGACCTTATGCCATTACACTTAATGGTAAAAAACGTATCACACAGTATAGTTTAGTATAGTTTCACTATATTTGTTACATTCTCTATTAACTTGCGTGCGCTCAAAGGCTAAAAGTAGCACATGTTCCTCTTTCAGAGCCATTCACGGCTTAGAGAGCCAGCTCAGAGACTTTGCAGCCGCAAATAGCTCTGAAGGCGGGGGGGGGGGTTCAACTTACACAGTTCAGGCTCCTGAAAACGTGTTTTGTCCCCTCTAGGAATGCCACTCGGTAAGGCAGTATCCTCAGGCAGTATTCTATCCATGCAGTGACCAAACCCAGACCTACGCCACTTCAGCAAGGTTGCTGAAATATTTACATGGAAATGATATCTATAAAGGAAATTGTGTCATGTGGAGCAGTTTAATTTGGACTGCAATTTGTGGAGGAAAAGGTTCTCCGAGATTGATTTTTACAAATGTCAGTAGAGCTTTGTAATCACCTATCGCTCACTAATATGCTATGTCATAATTCCAGAGCCAAAATCAGCTTCGACAAAATGGTGACCGATAAAAATGTCATCTGTTTACTACAGGTCGTACTTTGCAAAGTCAGGCCTGGCCAGGAACAGAAATGGATGCTAGGCACAGAGCTTCATAACAACTGTCTACTGCAAAGTCTTTTACAAGGACATGCTCAAAACGCACATCCGAAACAATATTCTTTGGTGCCCTCTTTCCCTGCATAGCAGGAAGTCCTAGGTTGTCTTCATAGGATATGTTCCTTGGGGAATGAGTGTGCTGTAGCTTTGGGGTGTCTATTTACAAATGCACAGGTACCCACTATTTATTTATTTATTTGTTTATTTATTTATTTATTTGAAGAACTTATACCCCGCCTTTCCCATGCTGAAGCAAATGCCCAAGGCGGCTTACAGAGAACAACAAAGTACAATGTAATCATGATAAGTAAAAATAAAAACATTTAAACATTTAACATTTAACAGGAACACAGCGAGAGTTCAAGATGAAGCAAGGCCCAATTCTCTTCATCAGACCCTTTGGAGGGTGGGAGAAAAAGAAACACACACACACACACACACACACAATTGACTAAGGGAGTAAACAAACTATGGCAGGATTCCAGAGGGACATCAGAGGGCAGACAGCCAACCATCATCCAAAGGCCAGGCGAGATAGGTATGATTTGAGCCCTCTCTGAAAGGCCACGATTCTTCTGGAAGGGAATTCCATATTTGTGGAGCCGCTACAGAGAAGGCCCGTCCCCAAGCTGCCATCCATTTGACTTGGGACAGAGGGGGCACTTGCAGGAGAGCCCCTTTAGATGATCTAAGAGGGCGAACTGGTATGTATGGGAGAAGGCGGGCCTTCAGGTAGGCTGGCCTAAGTCATGAAGAGCCTTAAAAGTCAATACCATCATCTGAAGTTGAGATCGGAAGTGAATGGGCAGCCACTGCAACTGCTGAAGGAGTGGGCCTACTGAGTCAAACTGTCTAGCCCCTGTAACCACCTGGGCTGCTGCATTTTGTACTAACTGTATCTTCCAAACTGTTCTCGAGGGAAACCCTACATATAGCGCATTACAGTAGTTCAGCCTTGAGATCACTAATGCTTGGACCACCGTGGCCAGGTCAGAACGGCTCAGATATGGTCGTAGTTGGCGCACCAATCGAAGCTGGGCAAATGCACTCTTAGCCACAGCTGCTATCTGGTTCTCCAGAGACAGCTGAGAGTCCAGGAGTACTCCAAGACAGTGCACCTTTTCTTGCAGGGGAAGTGTCACTCCATTCAGGGTGGGTGAAAGGCTTAGTGCCTGCATTGAGGGTTTTTTGACCAGGAGGACTTCTGTCTTTTCTGGATTTAACCTATTGGCTTTCATCCATACCCCAACTGCCTCCAGGCAGCGTCCCAGGACCTTCACAGCCTCTTCAGTTAGGCCAGCACAGTTAAGCCAGCAAAGTTTGGCCAGCACAAGGGTTACCGTAAAGTATGTTTGGACCATTCTGGGAGTTAGAGAGACCTGCACACAGACATGCGCCATCCTTCCTGACTCCGAGAGTGATCCAAACATGCTTTATGATGGTCCTTATGCCAACCAAACTTTGCTGGCTTAACTATGCCAGCCTAACTCAAGGTTAGGATTGCACCCAGAGTTGAGTGTCATCAGCATATTGGTGACATCCCACTACAAACTCCCGGATGATCTCCCCTAGGGGTTTCATGTATATTAAAGAACATGGGGGATAGAATGGAGCTCTGAGGCACTCCATATTGTAAAGGCCAAAGTGTCGAGCAGGTGTCCCTCAGCAGGTGTTGGGATGTGTTAGCCAGGAAGGAATGGAACCATTTCAGAGCAGTGCCCTTTACCCTCAGCTTGGCTAGCCAATCCAGAAGAATACTATGGTCAATTGTATCAAAGGCTGCTGAGAGGTCCAGAAGGACCAGTAAGGATGCATTTCCCTTATCTAATCCACAGAGAAGGTCATCCATGAGGGCAACCAAGGCTGTCTCAGTCACAAAACCAGGTCTGAAGCCACATTGAAAGGGGTCAAGATAATATGACTCCTCTAGGAACCCTTGGAGCTGGGATGCTACCACCTGCTCAATCACCTTCCCTAAGAGAGGCAGTTATGGACAAGTAGACTAATGAACAAGTGTTTTTTTCCCCTCAGTGAGGGGTGCAAAAGTGAACACTCAGGTGTTCAGACATACAGAACTCAATGTGGTGGTGAGAACAGAAGAATTGATATTAACTGAGTATCATTAAGTTCAAATTTTAAACTCAGTTTTGTCATGGAGCTCAGTGAATGATTTGGAAAAAATCGCTCCAGGCTTTTGTGAGGATGCAGTTGGGTAACTCCATGGTTTTGCCCTGGAGGAAGGGCAATATATGTGTGATGACCATTCTCCCTGGTAGCATTTAAATGAGAAACCAAAACTGTTCTGGAGCCCATCAGCATGGACGAAAATGGAATTCTGAGTCTCCCTCTTTTCTCATTTGACTATGTTTAATTACCTCAAATGCCAGGTGCAAGGGCGTGGCAAAAGAATGCAGGTATCTTGCTATCTTGTTTGCTTCCTGAGGCATCTGGTGGACTACTGTGAGATACAAGAAGCTGAACTTGATGGGCCCTTGGCCTGATCCAGCAGGGCTGTTCCTATTCCTAACTTTTATCTGCTGTGTTTTATATTTCTAAATTCATTTTAATTTTCTTTTATTGTTCTTGATTTAATCCTTTTTTGTGAGCTGCCTTAGGAGTCTGTCACCCGGGGCCCGGGAGCCCCAGGGGCCGCTCCGAAGGGCAGGGGTCTGCACAGGTTGGTAGGATGGGAGCTGGCCGCCCCCATGTCCGCCCCGAGGCCACAGACAAAGGACGGGGATCCTACTCAGCCACAGGGGGCCGCAGGTGGGTGGTTAGAGAAGTCTGGCCTAGCTCAGAGAACGTACAAACCGGCTTGGGTGACTCGCTGAGGAGAAGCGAGATCCTGCAAGGAGCCGGCCAAGTCTCACGAGAACTGGGCCTGGCAGTGAGACCGGAAGGGGAGGAGCCCAGAGAGACTGCTGGGGAGCTCATAAGGAGCTCAGGCAGCAAAGGAAGACGACGTCCCTCCTGGAGCTGGAGGGCTAGAGGAGGGAAGGCGCCCAACGAGCCAGGCAGGCCACCTGGACTCGCACCTGACCGTGACCTGAAAGGGGACCATCGAGCCCTGCTCCTTGAGAGGCTGAACCCCAGGACCGGGTCCTCGGGGGGCTCAGCCAGAGCACCTGCTCCCCTTCACCATTGGGGCGACAGGGATGCCCGCCTGCTGCCACCCCGAGAGACCTCCTCCCCAGCCGGTCCCTGGCACACGGCCCACCTGAGCTGGCACAAGTATAGGGAGTCTGCTGATCCCGAGCAGGGGGTGAACAGGACGACCCCTGGGGACCACCCGGACTTCAGAATGCAAGCCGGGGGCCGCCACCCCACCCGACGAGGACGAACGCCGAGGCTTGACCCAGCGTACCGCTACTCACGGCGAGACTCCATTTGAAGACTTTGGGAACTGGGCCCTGTGAGGTAACAGGGTCCGAGGGCCTCGATCCGGCGGCCCAGCCTACGGGGGCCTAATGAATGTAAAATTGCTTTCCCGATTAAACCGATTGTGCCACCCGCAAAAGGCGTCCCGCTGCATCTTTGCCCAACATCGCTAGGCTGCCAGAGCGAGGCGGGGGTGCACCACCGTCCCTGACCCTGGGGAACAGCCCCGCGGGGATACCCTGGACCCACAGAGTCCCATTATTGGGATAAGGAAGGTGAACCCTCCCCCCCACATACACACATAGAGAAACAAACAACAATCCGTGCAAATCTAACTCCCAGCTTACTCAAACTGTCTCCCAAAAACACTCTTACATAAAACAAACCTTCATTTTACTTGTTGGTTAGTGTAATGTCCTTGTTATGTTCATTCTTGATAGATCAGAAAGGTGTTATAAAGCCAATCCTTGGAACTAAGACCCATTGATTTCAGGGAGACTTAATTTCTAATAGGTATGGTTATGATTGTAGCCCTAAGCTGGATTCAACAACCTTCAGTTATTGCTGTAGTCCCCAGAGCTATAAACTGGAACTATTATAAAATTATTGGAAAATGAATTGGTAGTAAACAAAATTAATACCTTTTCTTATTTAGACCCATGGTTATTCTTCAAAACAGGTAGCTGGTCTGAGTGTATGTCTGGCATGAAGACGAAGGCAGATGTTCTCAGGTTCACTAGATTTTATTATCATAGAGCCAATAGTGCATTAATGTATTTCAGGCTGAAGTGCAAGATTTGTTCTTGTATGGATCTGGAGCAGTAAAGCGCTCCAGAGAGAGAGGACAGAAAAAGATCTAATGCAGAACACCTTCTTTTGAGACATTACCCTATAAGATGAAATTATGAGATTAGATTACTTTATGAGGCATTACTTTGCAATGTTACAAGATAATGTGTGTGAAGTGCTTTGGACACGCTAAAGCACTCTATAAATGCCAAGTATTAATGGGCCTTACTCAGTTTTACTCTTGGTGAATCAGAGAGAGTTGTGTTTTGAGTGAACTCTTTCTGTATGCTGTATTGTCATGATATGAAGCTTAATGCTTTACTACTACTACTACTACTACTACTACTACTACTACTACTACTACTAACTGAGCAAGAGGCACTTTTTAAAGTGGTGTTCCTCTTATGTTTAGCAGGGGAAGAATAATTGTCCCTCTTCAGCCCTGCGCAGTGTCTTGTCTAGTGGCTGTTGCTGGTGGTGTTCTGCATTTTTTTTTTTAGATTGTGAGCCCTTTTGGGACAGGGAGCCATTTGACTTTATCATTATTAGCCTGAAAACCACTTTGTGAACTTCGTGTTGAAAAGCGGTATATAAATACTGATTGATTGATTGATTGATTGATTGATTATTATTAGTAGTATTAGTATTAGTAGTAGTAGTAGTAGTAGTATATCACTTTTTGACAAAAGGTAGTTCACAGAGCAGTTTATATAACAAGCTGGGATGATGAGGGACAGTTGCTCTCTCCTTGGTAAATATAAGAGAACATATTTGGTGCCTCTTTGCCCAGTTAACACAGGCAAAAACCTCCTGCAGCCTTATTCTGGAATAAAAATAATAGTACTTTGTTGCCAACAGGAACATCCCCGTCCTATGGATGGGCAGTGTTGGTGCTGCGGCTGCAATGCTGGCGCTGTCTGTCCTAAAAGTGCTGTAAAACCGCCAGTGGGAAGGTCTGCAGCAATCCCCAAGCGCTGCATCCTGTCCAACAGCCACCAAGGCAGAATGGTGTTGCACGAGGCAGCAAAGGGGCGGGTGGTGGTGGAAGGGCATTCTGGAGGCAGAGATGGGGGGGTTGGGGGTAGGGAGGGTGGGGACATGGAGGTTCAGGCCCAGGAGAGGGCAGGAGCAGCAAAGCAGGCTCCTAACCCTCATCCTAGGCTTGAAAGCACTATATGGGGCTACTCAGTGCTGCGCCAGCTAAATAGAACCAAGTAGCCCCATTGAGCGGTATGGGGACAAATGTTCCCTTACCCCAAGAAGACCTCCTGCCTGCTCATCTTGTACACTGGACACAGCATGAGATGACTAGCCCTATGCTACTGCATCCAGTTTTAGGGAACCCTCTAGGAATCTGGGGCTCCTGCCACACATCTGGAAGGGTCTCCAAGGCAGCCCTGCTTGGTTGGTTTTAATATTACAGTCCAATCCTATTCAACACTGATGAGTGTGGCAGACGCTCTTCATGAGGAGAGATCCTTCACATTAGACAAACAGAGCATCCAGAGTCCCAGGGTTAGTTGTGCCAACACTGTTCGTGGAATGGTGGGGTGGGGTGAGGAGAAGCTTGCTGGCACACACACAGGTATTCTCTAAAGGGCTTCACAGTTACAGAATGTGCACAGAGCTTTGCCGTAACGTGTTTTGGTGTTTTGTGTGATTATATTTATGCTTTAACTCTCTGCTGGTATTGTTTGCTATAGTTGTTACTTTTTTTCCAGCAGGGTTTCTGGGCCTTTTGCAGCAGCATGAAAGGCATACGTTCAACCAGTTCCTCTGTCCCCTGCATTTAGACGTAGTGAGGTAAAAAGCATCATTTGTTGAATTTCTGCCTGCCACGGAGTTGCTGACGACACAGGAACCCTGCTAGAAAACGTTCGCGGCTTGACTTGTTCCAGATAATCATGGCTTCAGTAAATACCAAAATACTTTGCATAGCTTAAGTATGCTTCCTATACATACATTCAAATAAATCCTAAATTCAAACTAGGCTTTATTTACTTTCTCATCAGAATTCCTCTTAAAACTGCTTCTTTCACAGCACCATAGCAATTGCTTTGCTCCCATAGGAGTTCCGTGCTGTGTTATGCCAAAGAGGGAAAAGTATGTGAGGCCTTAGGCTTCCCTGAGATACTTCTCCAGCTGGCATATGACTATTCATCTGCTGAGGGGCTTTGTGCAGTGATGTCATTCAGGGGGAACGGACCAGAACGGGCGTTCCGGATCCTAACGGGCTCCATGGCTGGTTCCGGGTTCCCGACAAGTGCCAATCAAAAGTGAGTTCCTGTTCCTAAATCATTTGAATGACACCACTGGCTTTGTGCCCTTTCAATGGGAAAAGGGAGAGTTAGTACCTGTTCCTGTTTGGTGGACACTGTATATTTATATAACCCTGCAAAAAAATTTTTCCAGTTGTTTTAGTGTTTTGAAATAGAAAATTTGGCTGTATCAATCCATCATGGGAACTCTGAAAAGACCTTTAAGTCAAATGAACACTGATGTGCTCATTGTGCAAGTAATCACCCCTTATCTGGCCATCCAAAATCCAGGCATTTTTTTCAAGATTGTTTTTTGCAGTGTGAGCACTAGGTCTTGTTCTCATTCCCACATACATTGCAGGTATAGGCCAGGGCCGGCTCCAGAAGCGGTAGGGCCCAATGCGGGGCATTCCCATGGGGCTCCCCATCCTCCCTGTGGGCCCCCCCCAATTCACCAAGAAGAGCACTTGTGCTTCCGCATACAAAGCGTGGCGCCTGGAAATAGTTGGTGGTGACACAATGACATCACCGCCAACTGCTTCCAGGAGGCCCATTTTGGACAGTTTGGAGGCAGGGGCAGGTGGGAAAGGAAAAGCTGCTCTGCACGCCCCACTGACCTATAGCCCATAGAGATCCCAGCTGCATGGCAGGCAATATGCTTGTGGCACTGGTGCGGGGGCCCCCAAAGTGCGAGGCCCAATGTGATGACAATAATCACATTGGCCCTGGTATAGGCTGTAAATTCGATTCTTTCCTTTGTGGTATGTACCAGAACAAACAAAAAAATGTCAAAGCGTCCAGAAGACAGCCATATGTGTAACCGTGAAAAGAGCAAGAGGAAGCATTTTTATTTATGCAGTTATTCCAAAATCCAAACACCTTTCTGTCCCAAGCATTCCAGATGAGGGATACTCAACCTGTATACCACCACAGCATATGAATTGCATACATTGTGTATTAATTTTGTGCATACCGACGGCATGCTTAATTTATTTATGTAGGGTGTTATTTAACTGGCATTTGAGTACTTAGCCATTGCTCTTTTTAATTAAAAGAGGAAAATGAACGTTTTGTTCATGCCATTTAAAATGTATTTAGAAAAAAATGGACTGAAGTTAAGTAATTGGATTTAGTCATCAACTCTGAAAGGTTGACGGCAAGGGAGAGTACAAAGCAACAGGGATCCAACAAAGGTCAAATGAAGTCTCCCTTTCAATAATGCTTCTGAACTCCAGGTATCCAGCAAATAATTGGTGTTGGGAGTACAGTCATGGTTTGGACCTGCTGGAAAAAAAAATGTTGGCTGAAAAGGAAAATGGAATCGCACACATGTGTGTAGAAGCAGCCTTCAGGGTGTAATTCTTGTCTGCTCAGCACCACATGAACAGATTTGATCCATGACTCACTCAGGGCAACATGTGTAGATTTTCACCTTTTGTGCTTTCACTTAATTTAATAGGCTATAGAATGGAAAGATAGTCATTAGTAGCAGCAGCACAAATAGGAGGAACTACAGTTCAGCAGGATAGCACATGTTTTGCAGGCAGCAAGTCACAGATTCAATCCCTAGCTTCTCCAGGTAGGACCCCAGAATTGCTGCAGAGCTGCTGCCGGTCAGTGTTGACAGTACTGAGCTAGAGGGACAAATGACCTGACTCCGTGAAAGGCAGCTTGCAATGATGCTACTGGTGGAGAAAGAGGCAACACATGAGTTGGCATACTGATATATTGATTCCTCCTTTCATTGTCTAGAAAAAAGCCCTACAGTAACACAAGTCGCAAAAAAAAACCTTCTCCTTTTCTTCCACTCAAGAAGAAACCCAGATCTTTTGGAACCAACGTAACTAGAAAGACGTTGTTAGGTGGTTCTTAAAGATCTGGGTTTCTTCTTGAATGGAAGAGAAGAAAGTTCTTGTCCTTCAGAATCCTCATAGCTCCAGAGGGGGACATTCTACTTAGAAGGGATGGACACTTGAGCTCTGACGTGTCATGAAAATGGTAGTTTTTTGCAACTTGAGTTCACTCGAATCACGGACGTCACTGACTCGGGTGCTACTCACGACTCATGGCCAGTGAATCGATAAAGAGTTTTTGTAATATGCTTTTTCTCAAGTCAATTCGAGCAAAAGAGTATGACTTCAATTGACTCAAGTCAAGACTCAAGTATCTGTGTGCGTGTGACTCTGGTGCGTGTGTGCGTGCACTTGCTTGCTTTTTTTGTCACTTCCACATTGTGCCAAAGAACTCGTGGCTGTTCCAGAAGCCAGCATTCAGATAGATGGCAGCAGCAGAAATGGTGAGAGGTGGGTAGGTTGTTTCAGGAGGCAGGGGCTGGGGTGGAGTGGAGGAAGACCGCTTAAGGGTATTTTTTGGCTGGGGGAGGAACCAGAAGAAGGTGGGGGCAGCCACAACATAGAGGAGGGAGCTCTCTTGGGTCTCTAGGCATGGACAATTGGACGAATGATGGCTGGCCTGATTTTTTTTCTGGACAAGGGAGGGGAGAGAGGAGCCCAGTGGATAAGGGAGTGGTTTCTGCCAAAAGGAATAAATGGCTTGATACAAGCACAGGGAGAGGGGAAAGGAGGTGGGTAATCTGGGGGAGGCATTTTCTTGCAATAGAGGAGGTTGTATCTTCAACAACAGTGTTTCTCAAACTAGGGGTCAGGTCCCACTACATGGCTCACAAGCCAATTTTGGGTGGGTCGTGTAGCACCTAGGGTAGCCATTGTTGAAAATATGGGAAGATGGGACATTGGAAAGGGGGAGGTCTGTGTGGTTATTTTGCTTGTATCAAGATTGTAAATAGGCTTTTTTCCATTTCTGATTCACTTTGCTATTGGAAAATGGCTGAGAAATAACCCAACTCATTGCTATGTTTTCAAGATAGCAGCAGGCTCTTGTGTCACAATGACGGCACTTTTGGCCATGACACCACTTCCTGTGGGTCCTGGACAGGTTGTCATTCTAAAAAGTGGGACCTGGTGCTAAAAAACAGTGAGAGCCACTGTTCTAGAAGATTCTCTAGAAACTGAAAAAGGAGGAAACAGTGAGGATTATTTTTTAAAAGAAAAACTTGAAGATGAGATCTTGGAAAGGAAATCCTATTTAAAGAAAGTCCAACTGGATGATAAAAATGAATTACTACTGGGGCAAGCCCCTTCTCTGTCCTTCTCTGGAGAAAGTCTCTGGAAAGTAGTGGTGTACTGAAATGGCATGTGAACACCAAGTACCGTGAATAGCCCAGTGGTTAAGCTCAGGCCTTGTCCATTGCAGTCCTTAGCAACCTTGGGTAGGGCTGGGAAAGGCCTTCTGCTTAAAGTACTGGGAAGCAGCAGCCAATTAGGGTAGAGAAGCATGCACAAAATGGGCCAGTGGCCTGATTCAGTATACAATTTATGAGTTCAAAATATTATTGTAGAAGCATCTTAAATCTGTCAATGATGACACATCAAAATGTATAGATTGCAAACCCCTTGGAGACAGAACTATTAACATTTAGAAAAACTGCTATAAACCACTCTAAGCCCGTGGGATGGAGCAGGATCCCAATGAAATAAAATTTGTAGAGATTACTGTGTACAAAATTATTCATTCAGGTCACTGATTTTTTTTATTCCTTGGCCCACCAGTTCTTTTGAAGTTATCTCTAATACTAGCTAAGTATTATCAGTACAGCATGTTTTCCTTGCAGTCTTTGCCTGGACATAACACTGCTTTCAAAGGCTGCTTGCTGTCATGTTGCATCCAGACAGATTCACAGAGCAATCCTGCCCTAGACGTAGCGTCAACGCAACGTCCTTGCGTCAACTAGCGTCAACATGACACTATGCGGGGGCGCCAAGCAGCACTCCCGCTTTGCCGCTAGAGCTCTCAGGTCGATGCTACAAGTAGCGTCGGCCCGAGAGCACTGATGGAGAGCCTCCCTTGCACCAGCTGAACTCGGTTGGCGCAAGGGAGGTTCTAAAAGGAGGGAGGATGAGGAATGGGTGGTTCTGGTTCTGGGTGGGGGGGCGGGGGACCCAGCAGGGAGGGGGTGGGGCCAGGATGCGACCATTAAGCCGCATCCTAGGCCTTGTTGGGAGGCCATGTGGCCCTAATTCGGGCCACACGGCTTCCTCAGTTCTGCGCCTGCTATACAGCAGAACCGAGGAAACTAATAGGGAGGCTGGAACTTCCCCTGGGGCAAGGGCGTGAATGTGCCCTTGCCCCGGGGAGGCTCCCCAGAGCACCTAAGGTGCGTTGGATTTGGCGCAGGCCCGCCGGCCTCACCAATCCAGCCCAATTTAGGATTGCGCTCTCAATGTGGACTCAAAGAACTTGGGTCTTTATGAATTACAATGTTAATATGGTTGGGCAGCCAAAAATACATAGGTCCCCTTTCCGCTGTACAGTACTGCCCAGATCACTTTGACCAAGGCTTAGAGAAGTATGTATCAGACCCAAACGCTTGAGTATCACTCAAATACTACCAAAAAAACCCCCACCTTTTTTTGTTGTATTCTTTTGAGAAGGAGGCAGAGGAACTAAGGACACAATCCTATACATACTTACCTAAGAGTAAGTCCCACTAAATGGAACTTACTTCTGAGTAGACATGCCTAGGTTTGCTCTCTTAGAGTGTATAGTATACTGCAGTGGTTCTCAAACTTTTTAGCACCAGGACCCACCTTTTAGAATGACCATCTGTCTGGGACCCACTGGAAGTGGTGTCAAGGCTGGAAGTGCCATCATTGTGACATCAGAGCCTGCTGCTTTCCTGAGAATGCAGCAGTAAATTGGGTTATTTCTCAGCCATTTTCAACAGCACAGTGAATCAGAAAGGGAAAAAAAAGCCTATTTACAACCTTGACACAAGCAAAACAACTGCACAGCCCTCTCCCTTTCCAGCATCCCATTTTCCACATATTTTCAAAATGGCTGCTCTAAGCGCTTTGCAACCCACCTGAAACTAGCTCGCGACCCACTGGTGGGTCCTGACCCACAGTTTGGGAACTACTGGTATATTGTATTCTGATCATGCAGAGTAATTGCCTCTTAATACCATTTAATAATCCTGGACTTCATAATGTTCTTTCAAAGTGACAGGCCTTTCCCTAGTTCTGTATAAACACAGTTCTAGGAAGCAGATATTTTGGAATTTAACGATTATGTGGAAGATGATGCATCAGAGGTAAGAGCAAATACAGCATTAGGCATACATTCCAAGACAAGGTTGAACATTCAGAAGCAAATTCTGGGGAAGTTTTGAAAAACGAGGACAATACACAGTGGCTATTTGAAAAGAACAAATGCTTTGCCTGTTAGCCAAAACAGATTTTGTGAGTTATCTTCTTTTTTTAAGCACCCCATTCATCTTGTTGAATCTCTTTCATGGTTTATTCATGACTTTCTGAATTCTTTTGCAAAATTACAATGCTTAACTAAATTGGCACAGTGCTAACAGACCTTTTAAAAAATCCTCATGAACTCTTTTTCATAGTGGGATAATGCAAAATGATATTGAAAAATAGCTTTTTTACAAACTCAAGAGAAGCTATTTAATAACTGCAATAACACACTCAACTGTAATAACACACTCCAGTGATTTGATTATCACCAGATAAACACACTGTTTGGTTGGCTGCGTGCATCAGGTATAAAGCACACAGTGGCAATGAACATGGTTATTTTAGGGCAAAGGATCTGCTCGCATTGTGACAACATTACTTTCAGTATCAAAGGCTGTAAGAGAACAAGTCTATTTGTTTGGTAATTACTGATGTGTGCAATTCATTCTTTTTTCCCCCCTTGAACCACCAAAAAGGAGGATTTAAAACACAAGAATATCTTCAATGCTTTTCCTTCAAATTTGTTTCGAATCATATCATAAATTAAGTTTTGTATTTGCTGGTTAGTTAAAATTTATTATGGATTTCAGGCATTTGCTTAAAGACAGACATGCTGAAGGACCAGGTTTTCCAAGCATGGAATGTAGTAGTATTTATTTCAGCCCACTCTTCTTCTAAGGAGTTGGGGTGGCACACATGTTTCTTCATCCACTGGAGCCATACAAGGGCAGCAAGAGAAAGAGTCTCCTCCATATTGCTCTTGCTGCCCTATATGGCTCCAGCAGAGAGGAGGAAGGGCAACTTAGATGGAGTGTTGCTGTACCATCAATACCTTTGTTTTGACCCCCTCCAGCTATGCCACTGACTGGCCCAAGATCAATGAGCATCATGGCTGAGTGGTCTCTCCAGTCCTAGTCTAACCACTCAAACCACTGTACAATACTCTAACCACTATGTAATAAAATCACTTTAACCACTATGCAGTACTGACTAGTAATTAGACAAATATTGAGATGGGGAAAACTTTATGTGTAGATTGTGTAGCTGTTACATACAATTAGATTACCCCTTATCTGGGCACCTGATATCCAGACTATTCCGAAATCCAGCTATTTTTAAAAAACTTTCTGTAGGGTGACTACTTGTGCTCATTCCCACATACCGGCTGTAAGTTCTATTCTCTGTACAGATTATTGACAAATGTACAAGACCCAGCAGACACCCAAATGGGGAACAGTGAAAAGAGCAAAAGGAAGCATTTCTCATTATATTTCTGCATTATATTTATGCAATTTTTCCAAAATCCAGACAAATTTGAAATTCAGACACCTTTCTGCCCCAAGTAATATGGATAAGGGATACTCAACCTGCACTGTGTATATAATCCTATACACAATTACCTGACAGTAAGTCCCATTTGCACTGAAGTAATTGAACTTGGGAAAACAATGGCTATAAATAGGCACAAAATAGGACCCCTGAAAGTACAATTACCAGCTGAAAATCAGGTGAGCTTTCCATGCAGTTCTAGCTGCAACCAGCATGTAGCTTTTCTACAGATCTGTTCATGCTATTTCAGCCTCAGTTATTGACTACACTTCAGCATCTTAACCTAAGCAAATAACTATCAGACCAACTTACTTAATTTGACTTGTAATTCCAAGCACATTGCCTGGAAATTAATTCAGCTGAAATCATCTGGGACTTATTACCTGCCATGTTCAGATCATGGAGTGTACAACAGCAGATCAGTACTATTCTGCCTTGAGAAACTTTTCTGAGAATTTCTCGGAAACATCTGAACTTACAGTGCAGAGTATGAGCAACAAAGATTCAGGACATTGTGCAGAAGGAATTGGCTTGGGAAATAAGAACATTTTGAATTTAGCAAGGCCTGGTAGCAATTACACCAAGAACCTCCACTAGGGAAAGGTTCTCAGTGTTCTCCCCTTCAATTGATCTCTTCACTGTGAATGATTCTGCCATAAACAGGCTGACACAAGCAGCTGAGGGGGATCTTCTTTCTGTTCTAGACATCTCACCCAAGATAAACTGGCATTTTCTATCCCAAAGACAAATCACTGCCTCTATTTAGGGCACAATCCTAACCTGGAGTTAGGCTGGCACAGTTAGGCCAGCAAAGTTTTGCCGGCACAAGGGCCACTCTAAGGTGTGTTTAGCTCACTCTTGAAGTCAGAGAGGCCAGCACACAGACGTGCGCCATCCTCTCTGACTCAGAGAGTGGTCCAAATGCGCTTTATGATAGCCCTTGTGCCAGCCAAACTTGGCTGGCCTTATGGTGCCGGGCTGCCAGCCTAACTTTAGGTAAGGATTGCGCTCTAAGAGTTATAACCATCTCAATTCCACAGGCTTGGGGCAGGTAACAATACAAAACAAACATACCAAATGTTGAACCAAATTCACTGACAAGTTTCCACCTGTTTCCAGCTAAACTGTGAGTCCCAACCAAAACACTCATGGACAGAGCTGCAATGAGGGCAAAACTTGTCAACCCACCCCTGACACTGGGTGGATCCCTCCCCAGACCCAAAGAGTCAGATCCTCAGAGTGCAGTCCTAACCTGGAGTTAGGTCGGCTTAGGCCAGCAAAGTTTGGCCAGCACAAGGGCGTTTGGACCACTCTTGGAGTCAGGGAGGAAGAATGAAAATGGTCCAAACATACTTTATGGTGGCCCTTGTGCCGGCCAAACTTAATCCGGCCTAACTTCAGGTTAGGATTGCGCCCTCAATTGCATGCGCACAATTGGAGACTTCCCTGCCTCCTCCTTTGGTGGAAGGTGACTTTGCTCAGTTTGTGGAGATCACCATTTCCTCAGCAGCCCCTAGGCCCAATCTCAATCCATTCTCCTAGGGATTCCTGATGATCAGGACAGACTTTTGGGAGTTGCAGGGCGCTGCTTTAGGGTGGACAAAGCAAGGAAGATCCCTGTGTGAATTCCACTCCACTCTCATCTGGTACGATCTCTTCCAATCTCCATCATAGTGATGGGCATTTTGATAATGGTGTAATTAAATCTTAAATTGTGCTCTAACAGCCTACTTGAAATGATAGTTGCCTGTACAGAATTTTTTACAAGTCAGCACAACAAACTGACAGTGGGTATGTCCTCTAGTTGCAAGCAAATGTTCAGGCAGTGGAAGTATAGTATATGCACAGTATCTATTTTCAAAATCATGATTCATCAGCTTATTTATATTAAATGTTGTCTAGACGGCAGTTCTGTTCAGAAAGAACAGCCAAGCAGGATACACAGTGAAAACATTTGAGCACAGTAAAAAATATATTTAAAAAAAATAAGAACCATGGAGCAGGAGTATAAGAACCTCCAGACTGGCCCATCCATGAGGCCAACTGAAGCAGCTGCCTCAGGGTGGAAGGTGCCCATCCCTGCCCTCCTACCTGCCTCCACCCTCCTCCTTGCACTCCCTGGATTGGAAAAGGAGGTGAGAACAGAGTGTGGCACTAGAACATTTGAAACTGGGAAGAAGTGAGGCTACAGCATCATTGGGTGGGAGGAGGCAGAATTTGGCATGTTGCCCCAGGTGTCAAGAGGACTTGGCAGGCCCTGGTAACAACAGAAGTCAAGAAAATGGGTTGAGCCTTGCACACTCCACAGCACATCTTAAGTGGGGCAGCCTGATCCAAGGCTGCCCTCCTGCCAGTGCTGCAACCTTAAGGCATGTCTGCATCACCCAGAGAGCAAGCAAGTGGAGCTGGTGGGGAGGCCTGCCTTGCCCCATCAATGCTGCAGTAGGCGTCCCAGCCACCAGTGCAGAGCAGGATAATGCTGAATGGTGTGGGGTATGGAGAGGGTGATGGGAGGGCATGGGGGAGGCATTCCTGGGTGCAGAGAGAGGGAAGAACAGCAAAAAGACAGCCAGGAGTGGGTAGGACAGCAGAGACCTCCTCCACCTAATCCTATCCCCTGGGCTCAGAAGCTTGACATGGGACTTCTCAAGTCTGCATCAGTGAAATTTCTGGGGCCCCTCCTTTGGCTCCTTATTGACTCTGGGCACGGGTACAAATTACGCCTTGCACCCTGAGTACAGCTGCTCAAAGAGTGCTACATCAGTGGCTTCTCCATGGAGCTCAGGGAGGAGAGGCAGGGAAGAAGGTAGCAAGGCTGGAAAGGAAGAGAGTGACCTAATACCTGTCCTGGGTGTCACCTGTCACAGCGGTTCTCAGGTAGTGGTTCTCATTCTGAAGGGTATGGGAGAGCTTGGCACACCACCAGCAGACCACGAATGGCAGCAACAGCAACACGGCAGCATGCTGAATGAGAAACACAAGGGGTCTTGCACCTAGGCTTTCATCCAAGTGCCCGTAGGAAAGCGTGCAGCTTTTGCGGGGTAAGCTCATCAAGACTCTTTCTTTTGTGGCTTGATGGCCCTGGATTGCTTGCTCCCCGCTCAAGATGGTGCTTCTGTGTCTTGACTGCCGAGGATGCAGCAATGATCTTTTGATTTGCTCTGGAAGGCAGTGCTTGATTGGATTTTGCTGTAGCATTGGTGAGCGGAGCTAGGGTTGGCACCCCTTCCTTTGTGTGGCTAACAATTTTGTTTACACCAGGTCAGGAAATTCCCAGGATGTGGCTTTCATTCACAGGTTTCAAACGTGCTGTGCAGGCAAGATGCAGCCGTCCACAGAATTTTCTGAGAAACTAATGCAAAGCAAGCCTGCCAGCTGGAGTTTATGTGGGGGTGGTGATTGCCTTGACAGACCAATGTTGGGCCTTCTTTTAGGCCTGTGGAGCCTGAAACCTCCTGCCATTGGCCCAATTCAAACGTCACAAGACTGGCCTGGATCTGCTCTCCTGACAGGCACCCTGCGTCACACACATAAGTAAACACGTCAGCATAAAGAGCCCAATCCTGTGGGTTTGGATCACCGGTGCTGCTGCTCAGCGCTGGCTCGAGGTGTCGTAAATGTGCTGTGAAGCATGTTTACAGCACCTGGCAAGGAGGGAGCATTGGTGCTGGGTCAGAGCTGCGCCAGCACCAGTTGGTGTTGACCCTCAGCGCCATAAGAAGGACTGACCCGTGCCCCCACAGCACCATTTGCCATTAAGCTGTATTGGGGTGGGGGTGGAGGCAGGGAGGGGTAGAAAGGGAGGGATAGAGAAGGCGGAGGAAGGAGAGGATCGGGCCCATGAGGGGCTGGAGGCGGTGGCTGCCACTGAATCCTAACCCCCTTCTGCATGTGCCGGGTGGCCTGACATGGGTCTCCTCAACTCTGCACTCACTCAATAGCAGGTGCAGAGCCAAGAAGGCCCATTGATGCCACTGCGGTGTTACTCGGGGTAAGGAAGGAAACGCACCCTTACCTCGAGGATACCCCGGTGGTGGCAACACTGCTCCTCCGGGGGCCACAGAGCAAAGAGGCTGCCCATTTTTAAAAAGTGTGTCAGTGCCGTGGCCCTGTCCTCCAATCAGAATCTAATGCGAAGGATTGCCCTGTATGTGGAGTGCGTAAGTGTTTATGGCAAGGTATCTGCTCCCAAGCGGAATATACAAAATGCATATTATGTATATTGACCAATGCTTAGTCCGTCATTATGTGGTTTGATTACTGTTATCACTGTTTAAAAGGAATATTCTTGGTACTTCAATGGCTGCGAAACAAATACTTAGCAGGAGGCGCTTTCTCCATCACTGTCTCTCCTTATTGGGATGAGTTAGGCGTGCTGAGCATTTTTATCTACCATACAGATGTTCAAGTCGGAGGCTTCTGCTAGGCAAAAAAGTACTGAAAGGGGGCAACGCTCAGTGATCTGAGGCCTGACATGCTCAGGCTGGTGTGAATGCCAACAAAATGGTATTTTAAAATTATTATTTATTATTTATTTATTTAATTTATATCCCGCCTTTATGCCCCATGGGCACCCAAGGCGGCTTACAACATTAAAATACAAGAAGAAGAAGAAGAAGAAGAAGAAGAAGAAGAAGAAGAAGAAGAAGAAGAAGAAGAAGAA